>MU249577.1:11379081-11504915 GCA_018977245.1 Lethenteron camtschaticum | reverse complement strand
TACAGAAAGCATCGCCGATATCGTCAATTCCGTTGTAAGATACAGTAGCAACGGGTATCAGCAGCGCCTTGGATAACATTGACATTACATCACGTTGCCGACAACGGCTACTCGCTAACATCGACTATCATCGCGACACGTGAGTAATATTAATAACAGTGATCGGTGTCAGGCACCGTTTAAAGACGACAATCGTCACCAACCACAACATCAACAACACCACCATCATCAACAACAACACACCATCATCAACAACAACACCACCACCATCATCATCATCGTCCGTATCCGGGACGTGTGGCTGCGTGAACATTGCGCTGTGGGGGTGACGACGACGACGACGAGGAGGAGGAGGGGGAGGATTTGATCGCCGAGGAGTGGACGAGGTAAGAGGAGGAGGTGAAGGAGTGAGGGGTGAGAGACATTTGGTGGTGAGGGGAGAAGATGATGTGGTGAGGGGGAGAGGCGAGTGGGGTTCAGTTACACGCGATGACGACGATGATGATGTTCACCGCAAGTGGGAGTTTGTGTGTTACGCGGCACGGTGGCGATGTCATCATCTCCATCGTCACCCACACCACCATCATCGTCACCACCATCATCATCGTCACCATCATCATCGTCACCGCCACCATCACCGCCACCACCAACACCACCACCATCAGCACCATCATCACCACCACCATCATCACCACCAACACCACCATCATCGTCACCATCATCGTCACCAGCATCACCACCAGCATCATCATCGCCACCATCATCATCACCACCAACACCATCATCACCACCAGCATCATCATCATCACCACCATCACCACCAACACCATCATCACCACCAACACCATCATCACCACTAACACCATCATCATCATCACCACCAACACCATCATCATCACCACCACCAGCATCATCACCACCACCAGCATCATCACCAGCACCACCAGCATCACCACCACCGCCGTCGCCACCGTCATCAATGTCGTAGTCACGGGTCGAGGTAACGGAGCCGCCAGGCCTCGCTCCGGTTCGGCGGCCTTGCCCCTTCACAGCACAGCCTTGCCCTGTACTGCGTTAAACACAGTAATGCCCTTCACTGCATAGACACAGCCCTGCCCTGTACTGCGTTAAACAGTAATGCCCTTCACTGCATAGACACAGCCCTGCCCTGTACTGCGTTAAACAGTAATGCCCTTCACTGCATAGACAGTCTTGCCCTGTACTGCGTTAAACACAGTAATGCCCTTCACTGCATAGACACAGCCCTGCCCTGTACTGCGTTAAACACAGTAATGCCCTTCACTGCATAGACACAGCCTTGCCCTGTACTGCGTTAAACACAGTAATGCCCTTCACTGCATAGACAGCCTTGCCCTGTACTGCGTTAAACACAGTAATGCCCTTCACTGCATAGACACAGCCTTGCCCTGTACTGCGTTAAACACAGTAATGCCCTTCACTGCATAGACAGCCTTGCCCTGTACTGCGTTAAACACAGTAATGCCCTTCACTGCATAGACACAGCCCTGCCTGTACTGCGTTAAACAGTAATGCCCTTCACTGCATAGACACAGCCCTGCCCTGTACTGCGTTAAACAGTAATGCCCTTCACTGCATAGACAGTCTTGCCCTGTACTGCGTTAAACACAGTAATGCCCTTCACTGCATAGACACAGCCCTGCCCTGTACTGCGTTAAACACAGTAATGCCCTTCACTGCATAGACACAGCCTTGCCCTGTACTGCGTTAAACACAGTAATGCCCTTCACTGCATAGACAGCCTTGCCCTGTACTGCGTTAAACACAGTAATGCCCTTCACTGCATAGACACAGCCTTGCCCTGTACTGCGTTAAACACAGTAATGCCCTTCACTGCATAGACAGCCTTGCCCTGTACTGCGTTAAACAGTAATGCCCTTCACTGCATAGACACAGCCCTGCCCTGTACTGCGTTAAACAGTAATGCCCTTCACTGCATAGACAGCCTTGCCCTGTACTGCGTTAAACACAGTAATGCCCTTCACTGCATAGACACAGCCCTGCCCTGTACTGCGTTAAACACAGTAATGCCCTTCACTGCATAGACACAGCCTTGCCCTGTACTGCGTTAAACACAGTAATGCCCTTCACTGCATAGACAGCCTTGCCCTGTACTGCGTTAAACACAGTAATGCCCTTCACTGCATAGACAGTCTTGCCCTGTACTGCGTTAAACAGTAATGCCCTTCACTGCATAGACACAGCCTTGCCCTGTACTGCGTTAAACACAGTAATGCCCTTCACTGCATAGACACAGCCTTGCCCTTCACTGCATAGACACAGCCCTGCCCTGTACTGCGTTAAACAGTAATGCCCTTCACTGCATAGACACAGCCTTGCCCTGTACTGCGTTAAACACAGTAATGCCCTTCACTGCATAGACACAGCCTTGCCCTTCACTGCATAGACACAGCCTTGCTCTGTACTGCGTTAAACACAGTAATGCCCTTCACTGCATAGACACAGCCTTGCCTGTACTGCGTTAAACACAGTAATGCCCTTCACTGCACAGACAGCCTTGCCCTTCACTGCGTTAAACAGTAATGCCCTTCACTGCATAGACACAGCCTTGCCCTGTACTGCGTTAAACACAGTAATGCCCTTCACTGCATAGGCACAGCCTTGCCCTTCACTGCGTTAAACAGTAATGCCCTTCACTGCATAGACAGTCTTGCCCTGTACTGCGTTAAACACAATAATGCCCTTCACTGCATAGACAGCCTTGCCCTATACTGCGTTAAAACACAGTAATGCCCTTCACTGCATAGACACAGCCTTGCCCTGTACTGCGTTAAAACACAGTAATGCCCTTCACTGCATAGACACAGCCTTGCCCTGTACTGCGTTAAAACACAGTAATGCCCTTCACTGCATAGACAGCCTTGCCCTGTACTGCGTTAAAACACAGTAATGCCCTTCACTGCATAGACAGCCTTGCCCTGTACTGCGTTAAAACACAGTAATGCCTTCACTGCATAGACAGCCTTGCCCTGTACTGCGTTAAAACACAGTAATGCCCTTCACTGCATAGACTGTCTTGCCCTGTACTGCGTTAAAACACAGTAATGCCCTTCACTGCATAGACAGCCTTGCCCTGTACTGCGTTAAAACACAGTAATGTCCTTCACTGCATAGACAGTCTTGCCCTGTACTGCGTTAAAACACAGTAATGCCCTTCACTGCATAGACAGCCTTGCCCTGTACTGCGTTAAACACAGTAATGCCCTTCACTGCATAGACAGCCTTGCCCTGTACTGCGTTAAAACACAGTAATGCCCTTCACTGCATAGACACAGCCTTGCCCTGTACTGCGTTAAAACACAGTAATGCCCTTCACTGCATAGACAGCCTTGCCCTGTACTGCGTTAAAACACAGTAATGCCCTTCACTGCATAGACAGCCTTGCCCTGTACTGCGTTAAAACACAGTAATGCCCTTCACTGCATAGACACAGCCTTGCCCTGTACTGCGTTAAAACACAGTAATGCCCTTCACTGCATAGACAGCCTTGCCCTGTACTGCGTTAAAACACAGTATGCCCTTCACTGCATAGACACAGCCTTGCCCTGTACTGCGTTAAAACACAGTAATGCCCTTCACTGCATAGACAGCCTTGCCCTGTACAACATTGACACAGTAATGCCCTTCACTGCATATACACAGCCTTGCCCTGTATTGCGTTAAAACACAGTAATGCCCTTCACTGCATAGACAGCCTTGCCCTGTACAACATTGACACAGTAATGCCCTTCACTGCATATACACAGCCTTGCCCTGTACTACATTGACACAATAATGCCCTTCACTGCATATACACAGCCTTGCCCTGTACAACATTGACACAGTAATGCCCTTCACTGCATATACACAGCCTTGCCCTGTACTACATTGACACAGTAATGCCCTTCACTGCATATACACAGCCTTGCCCTGTACTACATTGACACAATAATGCCCTTCACTGCATAGACACAGCCTTGCCCTGTACAACATTGACACAGTAATGCCCTTCACTGCATATCACAGCCTTGCCCTGTACTACATTGACACAATAATGCCCTTCACTGCATAGACACAGCCTTGCCCTGTACAACATTGACACAGTAATGCCCTTCACTGCATATACACAGCCTTGCCTTGTACTGTGTTAAAACACAGTAATGCCTTCACTGCATAGACAGCCTTGCCCTGTACAACATTGACACTAATGCCTTCACTGATTGGACACAGCCTTGCCTGTACTACATTGACACAGTAATGCTCTTCACTGCATATAGTCTTGCTTTTTGCTGCACATCCTTGCCCAGTACTGCATAGACACAATAATGCCCTGTGCTGCATTTACACAATAATGCCCTTCAATGCATGGACACAGCCTTGCCATGGACTGAATAGACATAGTAATGCCCTCCACTGCATAGACACAGTAAAGTCATTCACTGTATATACACTGTAATGCCCTTTACTGCATAGACAGTCTTGTCTGTAATGCAGCCTTGCCCTGTTCTGCATTGACAAAGCATTGCCCTCTACTGTAGCATTACCCAATACTGCATTAATACAGCCTTGCCCTTCACTGCATAGAAGTGATATTTACTGCATGGACTTACCCTCGACTGCACGCACCTCCATGCCTTTTAAATATGGCCATGCCCTTCACTGAATATGCCTGCCCTTTCACTGTGTAAACCTTCCCTTCATTGCATCACCCTCGTGCTTTACTGCCTTTATCTACCGTGTTGATACGGAAATGCGCCCCCCCCCCCCCCCCCACTGAACGGGGCTCGTGTGCATTAGGGCTCATCAGTGAGATATGCCCAGTTACAGACTGCCAGTGCGAGAGCACGGGGCAGCCAGCGTTCTTGTCACGCCACGGGATGAAGAATCCTCGTCTGAACTCTCGCCGCCGCCGTGCAGTAACAAAGACTTCTTTGCGTTGGAGAACGGCTCGCGGAAGATGATGTCGCAGAGCTACCTCTGAGGCACGCAACAGAGGGCGGCGCTCTGCGTATGAGAGTCAACGTTCACCACAAAGCGGGTTCAACTGATGTGCAGTATATATATAATTCTTAGAGGTGACATTTAGGAGATGCAGAACTAAATTGAATGTGGTGGCGTATTTGTGGTGCTGTCATTGGATGACCACCGACCGGGCTGAGACAACTGGATTCGAAGCCAGGGTCTCTCTGAGCGTCGCCGGTCTCAGAGCCGCCGTGAGCCATCCGGTCACTTCCTGACAGCGGATTGTTTTTGTAACAGCCCAAGAAGGACATTTGAAAAATTTGGTAATGAAATGTATCCATAATCGAATTTTAATGAAAAAAAATATAATGGTAACCAGTTTTGTCCCGTCTCACCAAAAGGGACTCTTCGATAAGCTATCGGCCGTGTGTGTAAGTGGCATTCACATTAACCTTTCCTTATGTCAACGCGGTATATCGTCTCTCCACGATCCAAAAATGAGCACCTATTCTGTGAGAAGTTAACGCTAGCTTTTTTTTACTATGAAGGTAACACCTGCCACATGAATGTGGAATTGGAGACTGGTTTCTTACATGGACCACCAGGGCTTGCGGGCATCATCGGTGTGTGGCTGCAAGTTGTGGCTAGTGGGGAGCGGTAGTGTAGCGGTAGTGTAGCGGTTAGCGCTCTGCGCTTCAAACCCGGCGACCTGAGTTCGATTCCCGCTCATGGCCAACGCCAGTGACAATTATCTGAATGGGTCCTAGGTCTCCCCTAGGTCGACTCGGCCTCAAATGAGTAACTGATGATGGATGCTTCTGTTGCGCCCGAAACGTGATTTATTTTATTTGATACCTACGTGACTTTACCGAAAGAACCAAAGAGTATGGTGCAGTGTGTAAACATCGCCACTAGCGAGACAAAGGCGGTCAGGCATGGTGTTGGACACCCACCTCCTCGTGTGTCATTCGGGCCTTCATAGGTGCTCGCTTTCAGCACTTGCCCAACAGTCTGTTACAGGCTATACGGGGGATATTTGTCTTTGGTGTGGCCAGGAGATGTCGAAGTGTCACCTCCTCTTGTGTTGTTAGCTCCCACGCGAAGCTTAAACGCTCATCAGGCGAATTGGCCAGACCATCCCAATGTAGCAAGACCCCCCCCCACACCACCAGCTTAAAAAAGAGACTTGTGCATTCTAATGATGCTGTAAAATTACTGGAAATCAGTTCATACTTCGAACTTGAAAAATCCAAATGCCAGAAGTATTAAAATGCTCATCTTGTGACTCGTGAGGCATTCCTGGGTAAATAATTGGCATACTTATCAGAAGGTAAATAATTGGCACACGAGAGAATGTGGAACTTTCTGGAAGCTGGCTTGATGCCACGAACGGGGGCCCCATTGACATCTCTTTGGAGGAACTGCCAAAACACATCCATCATCGCACCCCCGCATCGTCTCGGCAGTAGTCGCCCCGCTTGACGATGGCAATTGGAGACGTGGTCACGTTCTCGCCGAAAAAATATATAAATCTGACGAAAGGGGACGTTTCCAGATCGCCGTTGAACAAATTGACACCCTCGTGGTACTTAAAAAAAAAATGACGTTCGCTTTTTTTACGGGGCGCGACGTCTCTTTGATTTCGCACCTTGCGGATGTTCACGTGCTCGGGTGCGCCACCCAGATTTGCCAGTGTTAGCAAGCCTGACCCTTGCACACCCCCACCAACCACCCCTCTCTTCCCTGCAGCCACTGTGTGCCACCGGTTTTGCTGATGACGGGCCAACGCTGCCGTTGGGACCCCTAATGTACTCGAACAACGGTTTTGCAGGCGAGGAAATTTGGGCTGCCCTCATTGCACAGCCGCTCGTAAAACGGCTTGTCGTTCGACGTTTCAGGCTGCATCATTACCCAGCCCCCCCCCCCTTTCAATCACCATTACCGCCCATCGGCATCGATCGGTGAAATATTTATTGTTAGTCAATCGCGGAATTGAACGGTGGTCAAACAGTGTCGGGACAAAAATATCACCACCGTGGCGTCGGTTATAAATCTGTGCCAAACACAGTGTCGGGAAAAATATGATCGTGTTTACGGAGGGATTTGGAAGATTAGGCTGCGCCAACTGATAAGACACACCCCTGGAGCCATCATGCGACTCCGGGTATGCAGAGCAGAATGCTCCATGCCCAAGTTTCCCAGTTGCTAGTGATATGCTCAGGTGCAATGGCCTGCGGGAGCGGATACAACAGAGCTACCTCTCATGATCCCTTCAAGTGAACCCTGAGGTGTACACACACAGTAGATGGCAGCACTTTCCCACCCACTGTTAATGTTCATGGCGTGGCAGTCAAACCGATGTTTTCATTCTCAGAAGCTGGATTTTGGCCAAACGAAGCACGGTCCCCAATTTAGTTGCGGTGAGTTTTAGTTGTGTGCAGTAATCACTGTCCGCATCGCACGCATACTCACAGCATTTGCACTGTTCACTCAGGAGCTGCCTTCATTCAACCGATGAGTGAAACGAGTTCGTTTGAAAAATTCCTTTACGAAACAAGCCGTGCAGTTTGGGGGGCGGGGGGGCGGCAGGCGCAAAGCTGAACGTTGATGGGGGCGATGACGTGGCGCTGAGCGTCGAGCTCAGTGGGCCTTATCTGGTGAAATAAAAAATATATATATAATGTTCAGGATCTAAATTTCGAGGTCTGCTAGCAACGACAAGAAGACTTCAGGCGAGAGTTTGTGTAATTTTTACTATTACTCCTCTGTGGATGGATTGTAGACTACATTGGTTGACTATATGGTCCATAGTTTGGGTGGCATGATTATGATCATACTGTGGCTTGTCTTTATGAGTCTCGATCGATACCTGTGTCTCTGTGGGTCTCTATATATTTTCATGGGTCTCTAATTTTCTCTGAGCCTCTTCCTATACCTGTGTGTCTGTATGTGTTTACTATATGGTTCATAGTTTGTGTTGCATCGCCAAATCACACGGTGGCGTGTCTTAAATGTTTCTCTATGACTATCTATGTCTCTATGGGTATCCTATGCATTGTCGTGGGTGTATAATGTATCTCTATGAGTCTCTGCGTATCTCTGTGTATCTATATGGTACATATAGGGCTACATTTGGTTGATAGCTTCACCAGTGTCTTCGAGGAATGTCCAAAGCCAGCAGGTGCGATGTTTTGGGGATCGATTGAGGTATTTATTCTGCACGTCCACGTTATTCCACTGTTCACCAGCATTCTTCCGGATCTGGGTGAGATTCTAAAATGGAGATTCTGTATCGAAACTGGTCTGTAGCTGAGAGATGGCTAGGCAAGAACGAGCGCGTTAGGCAAGCCGGGCCTTAGTCGCGTGACTCAATATCGCCGCGACTACTTTGTCAACATTTAAGCAAGCAGGTGCGGGATGAGGAGATGGCATGGCGTGTAATCCAGGCGGGATTGTAATATGTCCGATCGCAGCTGTGCGTATGCAGCATGCAGCGGGCATGGACCGTGCCGCTACGAATCTCTGAGCGGATCGCCGCTTGAGAGTCGAGGATTCACAACCTTACCGTAAGCAGAAACCGGATGTGAACAACTGCTCGCAACTCGTTGCAGAGACGTCCATGTGTGAAGCGGTTCAGTTGCGTGCAATCAAGTCGCGTAGCCAAATCGCTGAAGTGTGGACCCAGCTGTAGGGAGTTGACGACGCCGCTGCTGCTTCTGCTGCGTGTTGCTGCGCTGTGAGCGAGCAGACCCCAAGAGGAGACCATGGCGTCGGAGCCGCCCCCACCGTACCAGGAGCCCTACCCGTGGGCCCCTCGGTGCCCACCGCTCCGTCGGCAACCCCGCCCCAAGGGGCCTCCAGGAATGACTGGGCCATTGCTCGGTGACACCAAGTCGATGCCACAGCCCGGACAAGGTCGGCATCGCCAGGGTCTCCAGTGTCTCCAGATCTCTCCCATCTGTGCCTGCGTCTCACGTTTGTCTGTCCCAGTGTGTCTTTGTGTCTCCAGCTTGTCCCCTGTGTCTCTGTGTCTGCCTCACGGCGTCCTTGCATCATTTTTGTGTCTCTGTGCATTGTACGTAAGGGTGATTGCAATGTTTCGGTTGGACTTCCCGACAGGAAATGACAACGGAAGTCTTAAATTATTACGGCGATAGTCATGATGAACGGTTAAAGGTGTGATTGAGTGGGGCTGGTATGTTTATACCTATGTATGTTGAACTTCTTTTACATCATACCTAGTCAACTGTGCAAATCGGAGGTACAGGGGAAGGACAACAAACTACACCAATAGCATATGGACAGCGAAAGACAGAGCCATTTGTTTAGCCTTGTAATCCACAGTGGCCTACAAGCCAATTGCTGTTAGCGGCGCCTCGCATGGTTCGGTGGTGTGGCCAGCACCCTAGTTGGCCGTGTTGGTTCCCTAGTCCTGATGGTTACACACGGCACCCACCAGACACTCATGTGTGACTGAGTTGCCCTCGGCGAGACCTCCAGGACCAGTGGCCGCGAATCGAACTGAGGTCGCCGGGTTCGTAGCGTGATGTGCGGATCCACCGCACCGCCGCTCTCCCTAATCGGAGGTGCGGGATAAGGACTGTAAACTCCACACAAAAAGCAGTTCTCAAGAAATGGGTTTGTCAATCGAGATGATTTAAAAGTGCATCGCTCCAGTGGCTTCCTAATATCCGAAGGAAGAGGTTTCCAGACGGCCGCAGAAGCGCACACAAAAGTGCGCGATGCGGTAACCCTCTTTGTTCGATGGCCAGCCAAAAGCCGCTGTGAGGATGACCCAAGTTCGCATGATGGTTTCTGCTTCTTGACAAGATCAGCAAGGTGGTGGAGAGCGGCTGTAGTAGCAACCACCGTGATGATTGGAGAGGCGAGGAGGAGAACGCGACTCGATGGTGGGAGATTGGCCTCAGTAAATCCGCGAGCACCCCCGTCTCTATCAACAGTGGACTCTGTCCCGAGGCGAGTGCACCCATGCAGCTGTTAATTATTCATCTTTAAAAAAATATTTTTTGAAGAAGTGGTCTAGAATTGGAGAGCTACTTTGGGGGCAAAGTAGCTCTCCAATTCAGTCTAACACGTAGGCTGTCGCGAACAGTATTATCCAAAATAAATGGGGTTTTTTGGGTTAGATCCATTGCCGAGGTGGCGCTGTACGGCTCTACGGCGGTGTTTTTCTGGTCTCGCCCGATTCCGCCCAGTATCTTTTGCATTCGGCGGACGACGTTTCGCTCTGCCTGCCGTGGGAGCTTTTTTTCCGGGAACCGAATTCCCCCTCGGCGTCATTCTCTTCAGGAGCTTAGTTTCGGTCACCCGAGCACCCGCTGGGTTCGGTTTCCTGAAGGAGCTCGCGGCACGCGCAGCGGATCGCCGGCACACACGGCGCGTCGTATCAACAAGGCTCGATTATTACAACTCGCTACTCTACGGGAAGTTTGGCAAAAACATTACCAAGTTGCGGCTTGTAAAAAACTCTTTGGCACGTGTCGTGACGGGTACTGCAAAGTGCCGACCATGTCCGTGCAGTGCTCGCCTAGCTGCGTTGGCTTCGGTTGCCGAACGAATACGTTATAAGGTCGCACTCATTACACGTGAAGTGCTTGCCACAATTTCGATTTTAAGCTTTCGTGACTGCAGGGATTCATCTTCTTGGTTCTTTCGGTAAAGTCACGTAGAAGGGAAGTAATACAATAATAAAAATAAAACATAAAACAATTCTCACGCCGTTTCGGCCACAACGCAAGCAGCCGTCCTCAGGTGAAAACCAGGTCTGTCGAGGCGACAGCGTCTGAATGAAACAGCACACGTGCTTGGAGCATATATATAAGCTGAGTTGGAAGGGGGGAAAAGGGCGCCTTGACAGAAGAATATGCATATCAAGAGGAATTTAGCATATTTATGGGAAATGCAGATATGTGATTAGTACTACTTATGACCGTGCATTATGCAGGATTAGCAGCATCAAAGGGAAGGGATATGGAAATGCAGGTATGTGATTAGTACTACTTATGCCCGTGCATTATGCAGATTAGCAGCATCAAAGGGAGGGGATATGGGAAATGCAGGTATGTGAATATTACTACTTATGCCCGTGCATTATGCAGGATTAGCAGCATCAAAGATAAGGGATAGGGGTAGCATTAATAAAGGGAAGGAGTGTTAATAGTATGTAGCTGCAGTAACTAAAACCACCACGTAAACAACTAAAGTATAAACTGCATAGTATCATCAGTATACTAAATATACTCTACAATAAGCTGAGTTACAGTAAGTAATACATTACAATTCTACGTCGTAAAAAATATCTAATATGCTTCCATCTAAACTTTATTCTCTTACATCACACGAGTCTACACCGTACTATATACTGCCATAGACAAACCCAACATTAAATTATATACTGTATTGCTATAAACCACCCTATACCTTATACATTGCAATATTACACTATGTATTATTCTACCCACCCTAATGTATATAACACTGCTGAAGAAGATGCTTGCCACAAATGAACCACAAGAGCTTGCTGATTTCGTCAAGGAGTGTAAACCATCATCACGCTAACTCCAGTTATCCTCGCAACAGCTTTTAGCTAACCATCGAACAAAGACGGTCACCACATCGAACGCTTTCAGATGCACTTCTCTGCCGTCGGCTGTACTCTGCCTTCCGATATCAGGAAGCCACTGGAGCGATGCACTTTTAAATCTAGATTGAAAGCTATTTCTTTAGCATTTCTTTTTGTGTTTAGTTCATTGCCCTTTCCCCGCACAATTTAGTGCGGTTGCCTACATACGGTGCGAAAGAAGTTCAACATACACATGTACGTACGAATGGCACGTCGCGGCCTAAACCCAAACGCGCATCGCTTATTGGGTGACGCATTTCGACGCGGGAGCAAAAGGACGAGTATTGCCCCCTTCATCAACACTTCTTGACAACAACGGCGACAATAACAACAACAACCACAAAAAGGTTCGTCAAAATGCAACTGCGCCTGATTCATTATTTGTTTCTTTCGTTTGATCTCGTGGGTGCAAGTATCGGTTACTTTTTTTTTTTAAACTATAACCCTCCACCACACACCCGACAGAGCCAATCAAACAAGGTGGTCACGTGGCAGAGGTCGCAAACGGGTTTTGATTCCTTACCCGTACCCGGCCGCACCAGGGTCGCCAACGGGTACCCGTACCCGGCCGTACCCGTACCCGGCCGTACCCGTACCCTACTCGTACCCGGCCGGGTACGGGTAGGGTACGGGTATCGGGTACCTGATTGCGACCTCTGGGATGAAGCCATGTTGCAGGCGCGGGTGGGTTGATTCTAGGAACTTGAATTGTGAGAAGAGACAAGACTTGGGAAATGAGTGACAAACGGTGACTCACCAGTGACTCACGGCCTACCCGTACCCGTACCGGCCGCACCAGGGTCGCAAACGGGTACCCGTACCCGGCCGGGTAGCCGGGTATCGGGTAGGGTACGGGTATCGGGTACCCGGTTGCGACCTCTGTCACGTGGGAGGCAAATGTGCCACCTTTTATCATTTATTTAACGAATGCTTTTACACAATTAGAGCACCAGATATATACCAGAGAGTTAGTGGATGTCAGCCCACGTAACCACACAGCAATGCAACAGTCTACTCCTCAAGCACGTGCAGGGCAACCGATCCGCCTGGCGCGCTCTGACGCACCCTGACGCACTTCACGTGCCACCTGATTTGGTTTGTTGATTTCGTCGAACATTTCGGTGGAGGTCGCGTTCAGCCTCACTGGGCGTTGGCAACAGCTGCGCGCTCGCTGGGAGTCAACTAATCACGAATCACAAGATGCTCGTTCAATGAAAAGAAATCGGCTAAACATACCAATCAATGCCCACCTGAATAAATAAAAAAGCATCTTCTCGATGAAGCTTTTCTGAATGAGCAAGTTGACATTAATATACTAATTATAAGAATTTTTATTATAATTATGCAAGCATTTTACCGCATCATAGAGGATGTCCAACGGGGAGATGGAGCGATGAAACCGTTGGTGCCCCAAGCTATCGTCGATGTAACCTCGTACGAGGGATTTTCAGCATTGTTACATCGCACGGTTTTGTGAGGGGTGGTGGCGGCAATGGCGTCTTGGGAGGGAGGCCTGGATCCAGCAGTAGATTGACCATGGCTGCTTATGATGATGGTGGATGATGATGGATATGTTTGTTGAACTTCTTTCGCACCGTACAAAGCCAACCGTGCTATTCGGTATTATGATCGTGCAATTGTTTACCAACAAATAGTTGTCGTCGATAAGCCGTTATTGCCCCGAGCAGGGCCTCCATGAATGGCACATCCGCATCAAACGCAGTAGCCATGATAAGTATCATTATTATTTAGCAAATGTTTACAAAGATATTGGGGAAGTAGATGATCTAAAAGCGGGGATATGTTCTGGTCTCAGCTGCGCGATGTGCAGAGCAGATAACGGCCGCTGTTATTACTGCTGTCGCGGGTCGCTGGTGACAGCGGGGCGCCCGTTCGTAGCGTCCAGGCGTGGTCGTGGCAGAGGGGCGCGGGATGTGCAAGGGCTGGGATCTGCGGTCTAGTTGTGGTCAGGCGCGCGAACACGGGCCGTGACCAATTAAAAGCGTGCGCGACGCGCGATAGTGAAGAGGACGTGGATCTGGGTGCGTGTCCGTGCGTGCGTGGGGAAGTGGGCGCGTGTCCGTGCGTGCGTGCGTGGGGAAGTGGGCGCGCGCACGAGCGAGCGTGGCTCGAGGGGTTGCGCAGCGATCGGCACACTGCCCGAGGAAACTCGATCTGCCGCTGACGGCCAACTTCGCCGGCGAATATCTGAACCGGTCTTGGGCCTCCCCTAGCTCGATTAAGCCTTAAAAATTTGTACCAGCGTGTAAACATCGGCACCGGGGAGACAAAGGCGGCCGGGGCGCGTGTTGGTCACCCATCCTCTCGTGTGCCATGCCGGCCTTCATAGGTGCTGCTTGCGAACGGCACTCGCCCTAACAGTCTGTTACAGGCTATGCGGGGCGATCTTTGTCTTTACATGCGTGTGTGTGCGTGTTCACGTGTGTCGCTGCAGATGGACAGTTCCCCGTGCAGACTCAGCCCAGCTGGTTCCCAGCCCTCCCCCCGTACTCTGCCACCCCACCCACCATGGGCCCCCCCAGCAGGGGTACCCAACGTCCCCCGGCGAGTATGGACCAGGTACGCCTTCCGGGCCACGGGAATGTGGAATGGGCACCGCCGTTGGTGATGAGAGCCGCGCGTCGCGCGTTCGTTCAGGGCGTGGAGGTGCCTTACTTCATGGCGAACGCTGTTATTCTCTGTGTAATCCTGTGCGTGTTGTGTAGCTATTGTAATTGTAATCGTAGAATGCGATTGAAATCGCATAATGTGGTTGTAATTGTATGTTGTAATTGTATCATGTAATTGTATATTGTAATTGTGATCATGTATAATAGTATTGTAATCGTACAATGCAATTGGAATTGTATACAGGTGGTGGCCCCCGTTTTTATGATACAATGCGATCCGAAAATCCCCCCCCCCCCCGTCGTTGGAAAGCGGTACCCCTATTTTCCCCGTAGACGGTGGAGAGGGGAGAAACAACGCTTGCCGATGTGTTTTTCCTTTCATCGGCCGTACGTAACAGGGCTCAACGGGAAAACATCCACCAAAGCAAAGCGCTCGAGAATAACGAAACCGCCACGCGCCAAGTCACGTCGGAAGGCAGACCCCCCCCCCCCGCTCCCGCTCACGCGCCGTTCGTGTCGGGAGACGCGTCGCACGTCGAGTTTGGGCGCCGTTAAGATCGACCCGTTGGTGGCGTGTTGTGTAGGCGTCGCGGAAGTGCAGATCGTTTGTGAAAATCGGACCACCGTCGTAAAACCGGAGGCAGTCCGCCGATGCGATTTCGTCGAATCGTGACGCTCCGTTTGTGCGCGGCGTGGCTCAACGACCGTGCAAGCGCTCAACCCCAGGCCTTGGCATCAGAACCTTGACTAAAATCATCAGAATCCTTATTGAGGCTGGAGGCGGAGGAATCTGATGAGCTACGAAGCGCTTTTTCACAGACGTCCAATCAGGGGCGGCGGGCGGGCAGGTCGTCAAGTTGCACCAAACAAACGAATACAACGGCCGTTGTGAGCGCACGATAGGGGAAACGTCGTAAGCAAGTGGATGATACGTAAATAAGTGAATGTAAATAAAGTATAGGAGTACAACAATCGGACACGGGTGCACATCCCCTGGTGCCTCTACGAACAAAGCTGACTCAATAAGGCAACCTTTGTTTGGCTACTGTACCCTCCTTGTTGAATTTTTTTTCAACCGAGTACCACCTTGCCTTACCCAACACGGTTCTGAGAAATAAATGCGTGAATAATGACCATCGATAGTTTAACCAATTGTCAATTTTGTGAGGCATTCTAATTCGCTAGTATACTGCAAGCAAATAACATCAATTCAACGGGACGCTTTGCATACGTGGCGTAGTTTGTTCGTGCTCGTTTACGATCAATGAGTTTAGAAAGGTATTTGATATCGTTCTCAGTTACCATATGGATAAAATATTCTCGTAGTTATTTTGCATTGGCAGATGCATGCGTGATTATTCACCAGTGACTCTCATGTATGATATCACTTCACACATTTATAGATCCCCTCATGTACCCCCTGGGACGTTGCCACGTACCCCCAAGGGTCTGCGTATCCCCGATTAGAATTGATATACGGCAGCAGGCACCATTTAATTAGATATGTGTGCGTGTGAGTTTGACTGCAGTGTTATGGTCAATGTTTACGGTATATTTTACATTGATTTTTGCGTAACTGTCATTACTGTCTTGATTTGAAGCTTTCGTGACTGCAGGAATCCATACTCTTTGGTTCTTTTGGTAAAGTCATGTAGGTAGATTAATAAAATAACATTATTTTAATTTTATTTTTCTACGTACTTTATTTTATTATATTTTTCTACCTACGTGACTTTACCGAGTGAACCAAAGAGTATGTCATTACTGTGTTTGCTATATGTGTGTGCTGCAGTGGCGAGATGTTAACTGCCTCGCCAGGTAGGCAGAAGGTCGTGGATTCGGTCCCGACCCTGACGCCTGCTGTATATGTGGAGTTTGCGTGTCTCTCTCCCCGTGGTCGCGTGGATTTTTCTCCGGTTCCTCCGGTTTTTTACGTCCACATTTTGGAACATGCGCTTAGAGTAATCGGCTGTTGTAATTTTCCACATGGATAAGCCACTACGTTGAGCAAAAATTTGTGGCCAGGTCGCTTCTGATAAAAAAGAGCGATGGGGCCGTCCATAAATGACGTCATGCACCTGGGGGGGGGGGTCAGACATTTGTGACGGTGTGTGATGAGGGGGGGGGGGTGAGAAATGTGACGTCACATCAACATGCGCAACTTTAAATAAATATAGACAACACGTTCTACTTAATTAAATATACTTTTTAATAAATGTTTTCTCCTCCAACATCAGAGTGCAGCAGCACATTAAATACGCACTACAATGACAAAGTTTAAAGCAATTTGAAGCATGTTTTATTTGGGGGGGGGGGCAGAGCTTTGTGACGTCATATTTGAGCTCCGTTGGCTTTAATTGGTTAAAAAAAAATGGAGAACGGTGCGCTGGTTCAATTTCCTGCTCATGGCCAACACCAATAACGATTATTTGAATCGCCCTTTGGCCTCCCCTAGGTCAACTTGGCCTCAAGTGAGTACCTTGTGCGGTGTGCAAACATCACCACTGGGGAGACAAAGGCGGCCGGGCGTGGTTCTGGCCACCCACTCCCTCGTGTGCCGTGCTGACCTTCATAGGTGCTCGCTAACAGCAGTTGCCCCAAAAGTATGTTCAGGCAAAATGAGGGATCTTTGTCTTTGTGTTTGACTACATGCTGATGTTCATTGTATCAATGAACATCAGCATGACTACATGCTGATGTTCATTGTATCAGTGTGTTCTGTACAGTACATGTTACATTATTAATTAGTTTGCGTAAGTGTCATTACATGTTTGCTTTGTGTGTGTTATAGTGATTGCGTAGTGGTAATGTAGTGGTTATTGCTTTGCGCTATGAACCCAGCGACCGAGTTCGATTCCCGCTCACGGCTAACACCGGTGACGATGATCTGAACCGGTCCTGGGCCTCTCCTAGGTCGACTCGGCCCCAAATGAGTACCTGGTGCGGTGTGTAAACATCGCCACTCGGGAGACAAACACGGCCGGGCGTGGTGCTGGCTACCCACCGCCTCGTGTGCCGTGCCGGCCTTCATAGGCGCTCGCTTACTGCACTTGGCCCAACAGTCTGTTACAAGCTACGGGGGGGGGGTCTTTACCTTTGTGTGTATGTTGTGTTTGTACACCGCGTCATTACGTGTTTGGCGTCTCGTCACCTGACACTCTGGACACCCTTGCCAAAACGAGATGTTCCATCTGAAAGGGATGGTGCAGGCGAATGCATTTTCATCTTATGTATATCAATCACCAACAACAACAACAACCACCACAACAATGGTAAATCAACAGCGTCCCCCTCTCCGCCCCGCCTCCCCCTCCGTTCTCCGACCAGCCTTCTACCCGCCGCAGCCCGTGGGCCCCTACCCTGCGTACGGCCAGCCCTTGGCGGCAGGGGGCCCGGCGGTCCCGCGGGCCCCACGATGGTCGTGCCGTCGGCGGCGGGCCAGGCGCTGACGCTGCTGCACAGCGAGGTGCCCCAGCCGTACCCCATGCGCATGGTGTGCCCGCACTGCCAGCTGCTGGTCACGACGCAGACCTCTCACGTCTCGGGCACAATGAGCGTGCTCATGTGCGTCCTCTGCTGCATCGTCGGGTGAGTGCGGGGGGGCCCCCCCTCCCTACCGCTTCTCAGTCCGTGAGTGGGGGGGGGGTAGCTGGTGGGGGGNCAAGTTGGGTAGGGGGGGGATAGTGGGCAGTGCCACCTGGGGTGGAAATTCAACCGAGTGTCTGCCATGGGGCAGTGTCCACCATGGGCAGTGTCTGCCATGGGGAGTATCTACCATGATAAGTGTCCACTAGGGGCAGTGTCCACCGTGGGAGTGTCCACCATGGGCATTGTCCACCATGGGCAGTGTCTACCATGATAAGTGTCCACTAGGGGCAGTGTCCACCATGGGCATTGTCCACCATGGGCAGTGTCCACCATGGGCAGTGTCCACCATGGGCAGTGTCCACCATGAACAGCGTCCACCACAGACATTGTCCACCATGGGCAGTGTCTACCATGGGCTGTGTCTACCATGACCAGTGTTCACCACAGGCAGTGTTCACCACAGGCAGTGTCCACCATGAACAGCGTCCACCGTGGGGAGTGTCCACCATGGGCAGTGTCCACCGTGGGTAGAAAGCTTATTCTCATATTCCGTAGATATTTCACGTCAAGTTTTTTTTTCTCTCGCCCCCTCAAACGCTCGCACGCTCACTCGGATGAAATTCAACAGCGTGCATCCTATGGAGAGAATTTCCCCCTCCCATGGGAATGTGGAATTTCCCACTGTGGAAACAGAGATGAGCGCCGCAACCAACGCCCCNTTTCGTTTTGAACCCGGGAGACGCTTCTCAATGATCTCAAAACTTTTTTTTCCCCTTCCCAAAAAACGACCGCGCGTCGCCGACCCACTTCAAACGGCAGCGCTCGCACACGCCCCAATTCTCTGGCCACCTTCGCCTTTACCGCTGCCGCCGCTACTTGGCGAGATTAATCCGGGCAGCTGTAGGAAGAGGGCGTCCGGGGGAAACGAACGCACCAAAAAAAAAGGTCCGGAAACGGACGAGCGGCGGTTTGGGGAAAACAAGGATTCAAGAATAGGTCACAACGACATAATCTTTAGGCCTATTTTAAAAGCGGCGCGTTTTTTTTCCTTTTCCAAAGCAAACACAAGAGGGCTATGATTAGTGATCGCCGGCGCGCTGACAACAGGGGTATCACAACGGCGCGATCGTAATCTCTTCCGTGTCCCCATGCGGCCCGTGTGGCGGAGCCAGAGGTGGGGGGTGCAAGCGAGCCGGAAGAGACGCGCGGATTGAATGGGCTTTATTTGACGGTCGGGGTGAAACTAAATTACTAAACTATTTAAACAATTTTTTAAATTTTTCCAGGTAAGGCCCACTAAGCTATGTAGCTCTTTTTCAGCTTATCACGTGGCTTATCACGTGGAAATGTATTGCAGCCAAATTATTTAAACGCACGTATTCAGAATGTGGAGGGAAAAACCTATTTGCATGTTCTTCCCGTGACCACGGGCAGAACATGCAAAAATACACGTGACCACAGGGTCTCTCCTGTGGTCCAATTATACAGGCGTCAGGGTCGGGATCGAATCCACTACCTCCTGTATACCAGGCGGGGTAGTTAACATCTCGCCACCATGGGTTGGATGCCAGCGGTGGTCCCGTGGAGGTGGTGAGCCTATCGTCTTTCTAGTGCGCTCCTTCCAACTTTGGTTTGGCACGTGCAGGACTCTTCCCCGGACAGACTTGGGAAGTGTTCCCCGGAGCAAACGTCTAAGCCAGCGGTCGGGAACTTATGGCTCGCGAGCCATATATGGCTCTTCCGGTGATGGCATATGGCTCCCAGGCAATTTTGAGTTGAAAAAAAAAAAAAATCAGTTTGGAACTGATTTTAAAATACTTGTGATATTGCTTAATAATACTGTGTCATTTAAAAGTAAACAGAAATTAGTTTTGAAGATAAATTTCACGGGTCACGCCTGCACGAAGCTCAACCTCACCACGTATGAACCAGACTACAAGGCCATCAGCAAAACCATGCGGCACCAGAAGTCGCATTAAAAGTAAGACATTTAATTTATTATACGTTAAAAATACTATATGGCTCTCAATCAAATATATTTAGAAATATTTGGCTTTTATGGCTCTCCCAGTCAAAAAGGTTCCCCGACCCCTGGTCTAAGCGGAGGTTTTGATCTCGTTTAGAAGTCCCGCCTTCTTCATCTGTCAGTATCGCCGCGTACAAAATATAAAATGTTTGTTTTTACACATCTCATCAGCCCCACGGCCTTCTGTGGAGTGAACCTCTCCAGCAGCACATTCAGTGTCTCGACAGCAGAGTCAGGCTTGCTTCAAGCAGTGCTGGGGAACTGCCGATGTCTAAAGGGCAAGGAAGAGCCTCTCCCTTAGAAATTGGTCCTAGTTCGGCGCAAAACCATAGCAAAAAATTCTGGTATCGATTGACGCCAGTTACTGACCGGGCCGAGACGTTAAAACTCACTACACACGACGATGGTTTAGCCGCGTGCGTGCGCGTCCGCGTAAATAAAAAAACGCGGATGTTTGAATCCAGCGCGCCAAACCCGCAGGCTCTGGTCCCCATGGAACGGCCATGATGAGCCCACGTTTGAAATAAAGACGGGAAAGAAAGATTTGGTGGTACAACTGAGTGTGTCTCTGACACGGACATTGTAACTTCATTAAAGGAGAGAGAGAGAGCAAAGAGGAACCCAGTCCCAATGACCTGAAGCCAAAAGCCCATTTGTGCTGGCTCAGCGCTTTGCCGATGTGGCAATTATGAACCAGCTTAGACCAGATCCACAACTCCAACCCAGGATTCTAATGTTACTGGCTCATTACACCCCCCCTGCCTCCTGAATAAGAGAGTCAGACACTTAAGGTCCAGCACTTGAACTTGTCGACCTGCCAGTGCTGGCTCCTGCGTCCGTGACAGCCTTTAAGAGTCCCCAGAGAGAGAGAGTGACACCCGCACCCAAAACCTGGAGCCAGAACCTCATCGGTGCTGTCTGAGCATCTCCGACACGTCCAGTATGAGTCCCCAGATAAAGACAAGAGGGACGCGCAGCCTCAGAACGTGAACCCATAAACTCATCGGTAACTGCGACGCAGCCATTACGATCGCCCTGAGCCAGTGGGGCCACTCAGCGCGCTGGCGAGATGTTAACTCCCTCTCCTGGTATGCAGCACGTCGTGGGTTCGATCCCGACCCTGACGCCTGCTGTGTATTTGGAGTGCGCGTGTCTCTCCCCGTGGTCGTATGGACTTTTCCTCCGGGTCCTCCGCTTTTCCCCTCCACGTGCGTTTAGAGTATTTGGCTGGTATAAATTTCCACGTGATGATGAGCCGCTTCGTTGAGCTGTTGATCATTTGTGGCCAGGTCGCTTCTGAAAAAAAAGAGCTATGTATCTAAGTGGGCCTTACCTGGAATTCATTAAACACGTGGGGCGGTTTTCCATAAAAGGTTTCGCCGTGCTCGCACTCAAGCGCGTGTGCGTGGGGACGCAGCCATGGCTCTGGGTAAAGCCTCGGCGACCGTAGTTCCATCGCCACCATCGCCTTGCTCGTTAATCCTGCTGGCAAGGCTAGTGATGAGGCCCCCCCCCCCCCCCCCCCGTCTCTCTCTCTCCCTCCCTCTCTTGCTCGCTTCGCGCGCCGAGATCTCGTTCCGGTTATTTTGGAGGCACGTCTCCCCGAGGAGGAGGATGAGCATGAGCAGTTGAGGACCAGGAGTCGGGCCAGAGCTTCCAAACTCATGAGCTCACCCACGAGGGCCCAGGAGTGGCTCTACCACTCGCAGCCCTCTCCTTCTCTCTCTTGCGCACGGCTCTCTCCCTCTCTCGCTCGCTCCATGTCGCTCGCTGTCTGTCCATCTCTCTCTCGCTCGCCTTGGGTCTCGCCCTCCCTCTCTCGCCGTGGCTCGGAAAGGGACGGCAACAACCTGAGATGGTTTTGTTCCGCCACGTCTCGTGAACGCGCGCACCCACGTGATGTTTTTGCCTTTTGCCCGTTAGCGTTTTCCTCCCAATTTTTTGGTTAAATTGACGCAGCTATGACCATACTTTTGCCACGCTGGCCAGTGCGTGTTGGCGATGGGGATCGGGTGCCCAGGACTCGTTCCGCTAATGCTCGCCGACCGGAATGGAACTCGTGCGGCCAGCTTCGCTGTGAGGTGTTGTCCCTGTCACGTTTTCGGTTGTTCCTGCCACACCGCTACCAACGCGGTCGATTCCTTCCTCTTTTGGGTGCGGAGCGGTGGCGCAGCTGTTAGCGCACTGCGCTTTGCACCCGGTAACCCGAGTTCGATTCGCGGCCTAGGTGGCGAAGAGTGATGTTCTCTGCTTCCCCCCCCCCCCGAGCATTGTGGTGAAGTATGGTCAATAACCCTCAAGAGCAGCAAGGTGTGGGGAGGCCTTCATCCAGAAGTGGATTGACAAAGGAATACCTTTATCTCTGCTGCCCTTCATGTTGTATTGGTTTTGTGTGGCCCTGTGGCCGGCGCGACCGACTCACAATAGGGAGGTCACGCGTTCAAATTCCGGTTGGGGGCCGACTCAGCCCAACATCATCACCACCACCACCACCTGCTAAAATGAGTGACTTTTGTGGGAGGTCCACTGGCCGTGCCACGGAAGGACTAGTTGCCGTCACGGCAATGTGGAATTTCCACTGCGGGCTCGGGTGTGTCACCAATTAGGATTAGCGTCGCTCCACCCTCGGTACAACAGGGAGACGCATTTCTGTTTGAGCAGCTAACGAGCCCATCATCTGTTTATTTTTGTTATATTCCCCCAATATTATCCCGATTGTGCTGTCGGCATCATCACGAGACGAAGAAGAGCCATTCGGTAACTCTCACAGAGCTGTGCAACCTTATCGTGCTAGAGGACAGCCCATGGAAGTTTATTTCACAGGGCTACCTCTGAGATACCTTCAAACTTTTCTGTTTAGTTTATTGTCCTTCCCCCCGAACCTCCGATTAGCATGGTTGGCTACGTACGGTGCAAAACAAGTTCAACATACGTACATACAAGCGACATCCCGTCCACACAGTAGGGCAAGGCAATTTCCCACTCACTCTGCATATGAGAGTAGTTTTCATCGCACGCCGGCCAAACCAATATTGCATTCTTAGAGCTGGAATTTAGCCAAATTAAGTGCAGAACCGAATTTAACGTGGTCATTGCTTTTGTCTGCGCAGTGGTTGGTGAGCGGGCTGAGATCATCAACTTACTGGACTTGAGAACCCGGTGTAATCATGGGCAGCTGTCTGGATTCGAACCCAGTTTCTTACCGGTGGCAGTGTTGTTTGTTTTTTTGCTGTTGTAAGCGTCGCAGTGTTTTCGTGAAAAGTCCGCGTTGGATTTCACGTCGCCACCCAGGCCGCTTGCTTCCGTGATTGGCTGCGCCGCCTGTGAAAAACCTGTCATGTGACCTCGTGACTGTCCCATCGCCAATGGTGACCCACCTCCCCCCCCGTGCCAGCATTATTTACGTTTTGCTTGACGTTGGCAGAAAATCTGGGAGCCTATTTCAACACCCGAATCAAATCCTGAAGGTTGCCAGCCACGTGCGCCGTGTAGCAGCTCACAGCCGGGTAGCGTGAAGCAATAAAACGCTTCGGGAGCGGTTTCGTCGTCCATCTCTTATCCCATCCCTGCAGCCACTCGAGGCGCTGCTATTCACCGCCAAGATGTACGAGTAAAAAAAAAGTTACCGACCCATAAGTGGAATCGCGACAATTCACGGCATCGCCAGGGAGTGTTCAATCACTCCACCGCTCGGCGTTGAGCGAGCCCGCGCCGCTGAAAGCAACCGCGGAGCGTCGCTCGTCTCTGTGAGCTTCCCTGAGCCTGGCGGTGGGAATTCCACATTCTTATGGCTAAGGACATGTACCGCCTTCCGCAATTGCCTCGGCTCGGAATCTGGACGGCCGCCACCGCCGACCCAGTAGCCCGGGCGGTTCAGTGCAGACCACTGATCCTATGGCGGTGGCACGGCCGTGCGGTTATTTCCGTGCCGTTTCCACCCCCTGCACCCCCCCACCCCCGGACTTGCACTTCGATCGCCGCCCAGCGCCGGCCACATCAAAATGCAGCACGGGGCCCGGGACGTCGTCTCGATTACACAACGAGAGAGAGAGAAGGAGCTACCGGCCAGTTTGATGAGCTTATGCGTGCGTGCGTGTATACATTCACACGCCCCCACACTTAACTCACAACCGATATGTCAAGGTCATCTCCCAGATGTTATTAAAATAGCCAAAGTGGCAAAGTCAAAAGTCTCCCCCTTCCCACGCCCCCCCCCTTCCCCACCAGAACCAAGTGTGGCGCTCAGTTCTGGTGGTGGAAATTCTACATTCTCATGGTGGGGAGCAGTCTAACTTTCATCGGCCCTGTAGAAAGTTTCTAATCGGTGCTCATCACATGTTTTCGCACCTGCGTACATAGCACGGTTGGCTACGTACACTGGTGCGAAATAAGCTCAGCAGACAGTACTTGTACATAATCACCCGTCCGTCCGTACATGACGCATGGATCATGGGCACGGACGCGGACTAAAAACGCGGAACGAAAGCTGTGAGGTGTGCGGAGAGGCGCGTGAAGAGGCGCACGTTGGGAATCGCGTTGCGAGCGGACAAGAAGAGCCACGTGGATCGGAGAGCGCACACGTGCGCACGCGGGGCAGAGACTCGCCTATGACTTTGAGAGAAGTTAAGTGGGGCTCGGGCGGGGTGCATCGTCGCTAGAAGGGGGGGGGCGATGGCCGGCGGTGGAGACGCAGCGGTGCAATCCGCTCGCGTGCTGGAGCCGCAGCAATTCTACCGTTGCGCCCCTGTGACGATTATTTTTAAGTTGATACTGCTGATGATGATGCTGCTGCTGCTGCTAATGGTGGTGATGATATATGTATTATTTGATGCTGCTTCTACCGCTGTTATCGTGATGCTGCCGCCGCTCGTAATTAATGACGTGGCGACAGCGACGGTGACAGTCCGACCGGAGCCAAAAGGCCTCGCCTCGAGATCACACGCTGCGGGTCGGGAGCGTCCGATCAACATGCCGATTCTGGGCGGGTGGGCGGGCGAGAGGGCGAGGGGCGTTTTGGCCGGGCGGGCCCCGACGAGCTCGGCGGCCCTGCGGAGGAAGGCGGCCTGCCCCCTCCCCCCCCCCCCGAAATCTCGCAGCTGTCGCACCGCGACGACGGAGACCGACGGCGCGGTGGCCTCCGGGCGGCCCCTACCCCCCCCCAACCACAGCGGGCGGCACCAACAGCGCAGTTTTTTTTTCCCTGAGCACGGCCGCAACTGTTGCTGTGTGTTTGCAATTAGCCGGCCTTTTTGATTAATGGTGCGGGGCCGTAGTTTTCTTTAGCTCCTGGTCGATGCCCCCTGAAGAGAGGGGGAAACGTTGCATGCCCGCTTAAAATAACTGCCTGCCCCCCTTCGAGCTGCTTGGTTGTTGTCGTTGCGGCCTGGAGCGTGCGCAGGAGCCGGTGTGCGTGGTTTGTGTGCACCTGCGTGCGTGGGTGCGTGGCTGCGTGGGTGCGTGCCTGCGTGGGTGCGTGGCTGCGTGGGTGCGTGGGTGCGTGGCTGCGTGGGTGCGTGCCTGCGTGGGTGCGTGGTTGCGTGGGTGCGTGGCTGCGTGGGTCCGTGGTGCGTGGGTGCGTGCCTGCGTGGGTGCGTGGGTGCGTGGCTGCGTGGGTGCGTGGCTGCGTGCCTGCGTGGGTGCGTGGGTGCGTGGCTGCGTGGGTGCGTGGGTGCGTGGCTGCGTGCCTGCGTGGGTGCGTGGCTGCGTGGCTGCGTGGGTGCGTGCCTGCGTGGGTGCGTGCCTGTGTGGGTGCGTGGCTGCGTGGCTGCGTGCCTGCGTGGGTGCGTGGCTGCGTGGGTGCGTGGCTGCGTGCCTGCGTGGGTGCGTGGCTGCGTGGCTGCGTGCCTGCGTGGCTGCGTGGGTGCGTGGCTGCGTGGCTGCGTGGGTGCGTGGCTGCGTGGGTGCGTGGGTGCGTGGGTGCGTGGGTGCGTGGGTGCGTGGCTGCGTGGGTGCGTGGGTGCGTGGGTGCGTGGGTGCGTGGGTGCGTGGGTGCGTGGGTGCGTGGGTGCGTGGGTGCGTGGGTGCGTGGGTGCGTGGGTGCGTGGGTGCGTGGGTGCGTGGGTGCGTGCCTGCGTGGCTGCGTGGGTGCGTGGCTGCGTGGCTGCGTGGCTGCGTGGCTGCGTGGCTGCGTGGCTGCGTGGGTGCGTGGGTGCGTGGCTGCGTGGGTGCGTGGGTGCGTGGCTGCGTGGCTGAGTGGGTGCGTGGGTGCGAGGGTGCGTGGCTGCGTGCCTGCGTGGCTGCGTGGCTGCGTGGCTGCGTGGGTGCGTGGGTGCGTGGCTGCGTGGCTGCGTGGGTGCGTGGGTGCGTGGCTGCGTGCCTGCGTGGGTGCGTGGCTGCGTGCCTGCGTGGGTGCGTGGCTGCGTGGCTGCGTGGGTGCGTGGCTGAGTGGCTGCGTGGGTGCGAGGGTGCGTGGCTGCGTGCCTGCGTGGGTGCGTGGCTGCGTGCCTGCGTGGGTGCGTGGCTGCGTGGGTGCGTGGGTGCGTGGCTGCGTGGCTGCGTGGGTGCGAGGGTGCGTGGCTGCGTGCCTGCGTGGGTGCGTGCCTGCGTGGGTGCGTGGCTGCGTGGGTGCGTGGCTGCGTGGCTGCGTGGGTGCGTGGGTGCGTGGCTGCGTGCCTGCGTGGGTGCGTGGCTGCGTGCCTGCGTGGGTGCGTGGCTGCGTGGGTGCGTGGGTGCGTGGCTGAGTGGCTGCGTGGGTGCGAGGGTGCGTGGCTGCGTGCCTGCGTGGGTGCGTGGCTGCGTGCCTGCGTGGGTGCGTGGCTGCGTGGGTGCGTGGGTGCGTGGCTGCGTGGCTGCGTGGGTGCGAGGGTGCGTGGCTGCGTGCCTGCGTGGGTGCGTGCCTGCGTGGGTGCGTGGGTGCGTGGCTGCGTGGGTGCGTGGCTGCGTGGCTGCGTGGGTGCGTGGGTGCGTGGCTGCGTGCCTGCGTGGCTGCGTGGCTGCGTGGGTGCGTGGTGCGTGGCTGAGTGGCTGCGTGGGTGCGAGGGTGCGTGGCTGCGTGCCTGCGTGGGTGCGTGGCTGCGTGCCTGCGTGGGTGCGTGGCTGCGTGCTGCGTGGGTGCGTGGCTGCGTGGGTGCGTGGGTGCGTGGCTGCGTGGCTGCGTGGGTGCGAGGGTGCGTGCCTGCGTGGGTGCGTGCCTGCGTGGGTGCGTGGGTGCGTGGCTGCGTGGGTGCGTGGCTGCGTGGCTGCGTGGGTGCGTGGCTGCGTGCCTGCGTGGGTGCGTGGCTGCGTGGCTGAGTGGGTGCGTGGGTGCGAGGGTGCGTGGTTGCGTGGCTGCGTGGCTGCGTGCGTGCGTGGGTGCGTGGCTGCGTGGCTGCGTGGCTGCGTGGGTGCGTGGGTACGTGGCTGCGTGGCTGCGTGCCTGCGTGGCTGCGTGGGTGCGTGGGTGCGTGGCTGAGTGGCTGCGTGGGTGCGAGGGTGCGTGGCTGCGTGCCTGCGTGGGTGCGTGGCTGCGTGCCTGCGTGGGTGCGTGGCTGCGTGGGTGCGTGGGTGCGTGGCTGCGTGGCTGCGTGGGTGCGAGGGTGCGTGGCTGCGTGCCTGCGTGGGTGCGTGCCTGCGTGGGTGCGTGGGTGCGTGGCTGCGTGGGTGCGTGGCTGCGTGGCTGCGTGGGTGCGTGGGTGCGTGCCTGCGTGGCTGCGTGGCTGCGTGGGTGCGTGGGTGCGTGGCTGAGTGGCTGCGTGGGTGCGAGGGTGCGTGGCTGCGTGCCTGCGTGGGTGCGTGGCTGCGTGCCTGCGTGGGTGCGTGGCTGCGTGGGTGCGTGGGTGCGTGGCTGCGTGGCTGCGTGGGTGCGAGGGTGCGTGGCTGCGTGCCTGCGTGGGTGCGTGCCTGCGTGGGTGCGTGGGTGCGTGGCTGCGTGGCTGCGTGGGTGCGTGGCTGCGTGGCTGCGTGCCTGCGTGGGTGCGTGGGTGCGTGGCTGAGTGGGTGCGTGGGTGCGAGGGTGCGTGGCTGCGTGGCTGCGTGCCTGCGTGGGTGCGTGGGTGCGTGGGTGCGTGGCTGCGTGCCTGCGTGGGTGCGTGGCTGAGTGGGTGCGTGGGTGCGTGGGTGCGTGGGTGCGTGGCTGCGTGCCTGCGTGGGTGCGTGGGTGCGTGGTTGTGTCATTCGTTAGGAACCGTAGCTGTTGAGCCCTTCGCCGACTCCGCGAATCGCCACGATTATGGGGGTGGCCGCGTTGCGAACTGCGGATCGGTTCTTTTTGAACCGGCCCGGTGTGTGTCGTTCCTCGTCCTGCGCAGTGTGTTTGCGTGCGCTCCGTCAGCCTATTTGCGTGCAAAAAAAAAACCCGCTCATTCGTCGGCACGCCTGCTTGTGCACGACTGGCAAACACGACTGGCAAACAGCTACTTCCTTGTGCTATCCTTTGTGATAGGTTGCTTTTGAAAACGAGCCATGTAGCCCATTGGGCCTTTCCTGGAAAAATGAAAGAAATGAGGAGTGGTAGTGTCGTGGTTAGCGCAATGCACCGGTTCAATTTCTGCTCCTGGCCAACACCAGTAACGATTTTTTAAATCGGTCCTGGGCCTCACCTAGGTCAACTCAGCCTCAAATGAGTACCCAGTGCAATGTGTAAACATCGCCACTAGGGAGACAAAGGCGGCCCGGCTTGGTGCTGGCCACCCACCCCCTCGTGTGCCGTACCGGCCTTCGTCAGCGCTGCTACTCGCTAACAGCACCTTGCCTCCAAATTCCGTTAAGGCTACATGGGTGACCTTTGTCTTTGTTTGCGCTAACGCAGGTGCGACCTGGGCTGCTGCCTCATCCCGTTCCTCATCGACGACCTCAAGGACGTGGAGCACACCTGCCCCAACTGCAAGGCGCACCTCTTCATGTACAAGCGGCTGTAGGGCACCCGCAGGGCTCCCAGAAGACCCACGCACGCACGCGTACACACACAGACACACACGTGTACACTCACACGTGTACACGCACACATACACACATACGCACACACACAACATCAACAACTGCCATTCGCCACTAAGTGGCCGTGACGTCACCACGGCGCTTGTGCCAGGCTACACGCGTGTGCACACGCAACCCGCGCGTACTCACGCAACCCGCGCGTACTCACGCACTCGGCCCGCTCGCGTACAAAACCACCGTCCCACTGCACCCGCGTGACGACGGCGCTGCTGCTCCTCGCCGACCGTGGACGGACGACGTGAACACGCGCGTCGCGGCGAAACGCTCGCATCGGCGCGCTATACATATATAAATAGGAATGGCGGGGACAGCACTTAGGGAAGGTTTAACCAATTAGCCGCGCACGATAGGGTTCACGGAGGCGTGCCGTGGCCGTTTACGGGGTGGGGTGGGATGAGTGTCGGGGATTTAAGCTCGTTAAACGCAACCGCCTCTGGAGCTGAACGCGACGTCCAGAAACCGGCCGGCTCGCTCTCGGCTGCGGCGAGCCGGGGAACGCGTCTTGCGTCGCCCACTCCTTTCCCTCGACGGGGCGGGGGCGAATCCGCTTTGGAGTTTTCGGGATCGCGCCTCCGCCGCAGTCCAGCGCCGATCCGTGTCTTGTCCTTGCTGGCGGGAAAACACAGGCAGGGATGGGGACCGGCGTCACACCGATGCCTGATCCCATCGCCTAACCCCCGGCCGAATTCTGATGTTGAGAGGGAGGAGGGGGTAGATGGAAGTGGTGGGGGGGGGGGTTGCGTTACGATCGCTTTACCGTCGTGGACATGTTTTGTTTCGTTGGATCGAGCACTCTCGGTGACCGTCGTTGTTGAGGCAGCGATGGAGGCTCAGGGTCGCGAGTCTTAGTTGACCGGTGTTCTCTCGGTTGGAAGTCGACGGAAGCCTTGCCGATTCGTTGCTGACCACACACCCCCGTGCCGCGTGCGATTTGGAGGTTTCTCCACCACCCTCGTCTCCTTGCCGCGCGCGAGCGGTCGTTGTGACCGAACTCGTCGGCTCTCAAACGACGCTCTGACAACGACGTTGACGCACCCGGCGGAGATGGATCGTTGCGTCCGATATGGAACCTCCCGTCTGATACAGAACCCGCCGTCCTGTCCAATAGAGGAACCTTCGTGTCGTCCGATAGAGAACCCGCCGTTTTGTCCAATACAGAGCCCTTGTTCAAAACGGAACCGTCATCTCATCCGATATGGAACCCTCATCCTATACAAAAACCCTCGTTTATTTATTTACTAAATATAAACCCTTTGGCCCTCTACCTTACAGAACCTCCGTCTAATCAAATACCAACCCAGAACCGCAAGTCTCGATCCAATGCAGGGCCCTCGCGTTATTTACGGTGCCTTAGTTTAGGTTCAATGAGCGTTTGCCGATTCACCACCTTCACGCGGTCATCTTGGCCCCGGTCGGACGGCCCTAACAGAGGAGTACGGCTCCCGTTGGGTCGGATCCCTTTGCCCGTGGGGACCAAACACAACGTTGCTGTCAACGGGAACCAAACTGTGATTGCAATGTGCCCGCTCTTCGTTGTCACTTCTTTTCATTGTTTCGGTGAAAGGGCGCGCGGAGAGAGCCCAGCGGGGTGGGCCCGAGGCTCTGCGGCCCAGCTTGGGATGCGTTGCCAAATCGTCTTTGTCGTGGCCATTTGCTTATTATTTGCTTGCCTGTTTGCCTGAATTTATCTAAAGAAGAAAAATACGGCACGACGCTCGCACGCCTCACGAACTGTTTACCTGCGATTTAGCGCAGCCATGGGGGTGGTGGTGGTGGGTGATGGACGAACCATTGGTTCGTCGGCCCGGTTGACGCCGTCGTACGTTGTGGTACGTCGCTGTACGTCGCGATACGTCGAGGCACTTCGCGGCACGTAACGGCGCGGTCCTTGCTCGCCGACTGGCGGGCGCGGCGAGTGCAAACACCCATAATAACTCTTTTTGTTATTAGATCGAGTAAATGTAAATGTGTCGTTCACCCACCAACCACCCGACATGGCCAGCTAGTAAAGGACTTGTCACGTCACCAAAACGTGACAATTAGTTAGTAAGTTGGCACACCACCGGGGTGTTGGAGAGTAAACACACAACATTTACAATTCGAGTAGCCGGCATCACCTACTTTGTTGTGGGTTTACTCTCCAACACACAGGCGGTGTGCTGGCGTAGCAACTGATCGACGTTTTTTTTGTTCAGTGACAAAACCTTTACTCATTGGCTGCGTCGGTTGGTGGCGAGTTTAAAGCGCACATTTAAATTCACGCGATCTAACCCAAAACTAAATACCTTTATTATGAATAATATTGGTTGACACAGCCTGCTACGTGTTAAAAAGAATGTGGTAAACACCGTGATTTAAGACGGAGAGTAAACGCCTCGGTGGTGGTGGCGGGGGGTCGGGAGGATTAGCGAGAGGTCACAGTCTGAAGTTGAGAGCGGTGCGTCGTGAGTCGCGTGTTTGGTTTTTCCCGAAGCTCCGCGTCAATCGCTCTCTCACTCCAGGTCGAGGATGGCTACAAACTCCAGCCCGGGTTTTTTTTCTTTTCTCCACCCGGTCTGCCGGAGGCAGTCGCGCGAAGGTGGAATCGTTGACGCGAGCGGAACGCGGAGGCAGCGAGCGAATGAAGGTTGATGATTTTGTGGCGATGGCGATGATGATGATGTTGATGGACCTGTGGTGGTGCAACGTGCATCTGACCAGTTCCCATGAGAAGCCGGCACGCTTTGCCAGGTTTCCACTGCAAGAGAGACTTTGTTTGATTCACCAAGCTCTCTCGCCTGCAGTGGCGGCGCTCCCGGTGTAAGCAAACGCAGGGTTCCCAATTAGCTCAAGGCACTTCCAATTTGAGCTCAATTTCAGGTTCTACTACACACCGCGCACACGCCTGGATTCGTTAGGTCGCTGGAATGCGCTGCCAGTGGATTCATCATCGGCGGTTTCTCCATCAGACAGACCCATATACATATATACACACAGGCACAGATGCCCCAGATAAACCAGGTTCTTAGGTGTAGCCAGTTGTCGGACTCGGCATGAATAAACCGAGGAGAACCGGGCCGGTATAGCCCCCACCGCTCCTTCGTCACCATCACCATCATCTTAGTCACACCAACGTCTGTCTTGATTCGCTCGCTGCCTTCGCGTTCCGCTCGTCGGTTTAATCCACCTCGCACGCGTTACCACCTGAGATTGGGAAGAGAGAAAAAAGATCCCGCCAGTGGAGTTTTGTAGCCTCCTCAACCTGAAGCGACACGAGGAAGGGAGCCAGTGCCAGGGCCGTTGGTCAGCAGAGCGACCCTGAGCTGACATTTCGCCAGAAGCCATCGTCGTGATAGCCGACGATCGGGTCATCCCGTCTTTAAGCACGTACGGAAGTGACCAGCTGGTTTTATTGGTGGAGTGGGGCACATGCTATTGAGATCCTGGAAGCGTGTGGGTGATTGTGTGTATGGATGTTGAACTTCTTCCGCACCACCGTACGTAGCCAACCATGCCTATCGTAGGTGCTGGGGAAGGACAACAAACTACACACAAAGCGCAGCTCTAAAGAAACGCGTTTTTCCACGTCGATTTAAAAGTGCCATTGCTCCAGTGGCCTCCTCGTATCGGAAGGAAGAACGGCGTTCCAGACAGCCACCAGAGCGCACCTGGAAGCGCCAGGCGACGCGGTGACCGCCTTTGTCCGATGGCCAAGCCCAAGAGCCGTCTGCGTGGATGGCTGGAGTCTGCGTGATGGTTGGCTGCTGGGTTCACGCGAGTTCACCACAGCATGTTCTATCCCGACACGTATTCTCCCAGCCCCCCGCCCCACCACCCCTCGATCCCCCACCCCCTGCCACCCCGGACTTCCAATTCCCCTCTTGAGGACAATGTCACCACCGTCGTCTCGTCCGCCGTGATGGATTCCCCCCCTGAGTGCGGAGTGGCTTGCGATGATGATGTTGACGACGATGGTGGTGATGTTGACGATGGGATGGAAGACAAGGTCAGGGTGGGACAGCGTGGCGGGAGGGGTGGGGGGGGTCTGTGTTCGTACACGCGCGATGCTTTGCGCTGGGCTGTTTTGACACAATCATCGTGGATAAAAGGCCGAACTAAAATCCCCCCCCCCCCCACACAAAAAAACAATTGACGATTCAGACGATGTGAAAGAGCGATCGCCTCCTCCTCTGGGAAGCACCGCTAAGTCACCCCACGACTAGGCCTGCGCGGTGTATGACTGACAATGTGGGGATGCCTCCATCCTTGCAGTGGATGGAGCCTGTGCGGGAGGGTTCAGGAAACCACCCGCGGACGGAACCGGTAGGTGAAGCTTACAAGCGGAGAAGAGCCGCACGCTTAGTTCCAGTCGCTTCGCGTCTTCGTTCCGGTCGCATGCCCCCCCCACCCCCCTCTTCGCTGTAAGTGTCTCCGCGGGCTCACTTGTTGTTTCGGGGTTTCGGCTTCGTCTAGAATCCCGCCGTGCCCGTCCGTCGCTGGAGTGCAGCTGCTGTGGTCGGTCCAATCGAGAGGCGCCGTCTTGAGTTCGGGGGCAGAAATCACCCCCAATGAAGCTGTACAGACATTTTTCGATTTCGACCACGTTGGGTTTAACGTCTACGCCTCGCCACCACGGGTCTCTGTGACACATCGATAGAGAAACATCGACGTGCAAACAGAGACCCGTGGACTGACATGCACTTTACATGATCTGTGGACTTGCATAGAGACCCATCGACTCGCGTGCACTTACGTAATGTATAGACGCACACAGATCAACGGAGATGTACACCCAGACCCGTAGACTCGCATCGTCATAGAGCCCCATGGACTTAAATATGGACCCATAGACTCGCGTACACTTACACGATAGACTTACGTATAGAGGATCATCGATGTACACAGAGACCCGTAGACTGGCGTACACTTACATGATCCATAGACTTGCATCGAGACAGCAGATTCGCATGCACTCAGATGATCCATCTACCTGGATATAGGCCCATACACTAACAAAGCCTTGCAATATAGATCCATAGAGTTGCATACACACACATGATCCGTAGACGATGGACTAACAGAGACGCATGGACTTGCTAAGCTCATTCTCAGCCAAAAAAGTAACTTTGTCGCATTGGGTTCGGCTTCTCTGATTTTCCTCTTGTATGCATGTATGTTGATCTCCTTTCGCGCCGTACGTACTCAAACGTGCTGATCGGAGGTGCGGTGAAATGACAACAAACTAAACACAAACATCAGTTCTAAGGAAATTAGTTTTCAATCTAGATGATGATTTTAAAAGTGCATATCTCCGGTCACTTCCGACTCTCGCAAGGAAGAAGCGTTCCAGACGGCCGCCGCGCAACGCTGTGATCATCTTCGTTCGATGGTCCAGCCTAAAAATCCGCCGCTGCAAGGATGACCCGGAGTTTGCGTGAGCGGCTTTATCCTCCCAGACGGGACGTGAACCCGTGACATTCAGCCTGTGTTGTCGTGGAGTTGCAGCAGCGGCGGCGGCGGTGTCGGCGTGGGTGAAGGGAACCCCGGGAGAACTGGAATTTCCAAACCACTTCACCTCGAATGGAGTGTGTTTGAGTCGTTGCCTGTACAATTATCGCCCCCAAGTTATATATATTGTATTGTCGGAACGTGAAAGATTAAATTTAAAACGGCGCGTTCGTCACGTGTGTGTGTGTGATGTATCTGTGGGTGCTCGCTTAATAGCACTTGCCCCCAACAGGATGTTAAGGCTGTACGGGGATCTGTGTCTTTGTTGTTTGTGGGGTCGGGAGCGGTTCGTGTCGCGGTTAGTGCGCTGCGCTAGGAACCCGGTGACCCGAGTTCGAACCCTCTCACGGCCAACATCAGTGATGAATATCTGAACCGGTCTTGGGCGTTCTCCCCATGGTCGACTCAGCCTCAAAGGAGTACCCGGTGCGGTGTGGAGTCAACAAAACATCGCCACTGCGGAGACGAAGGCGACCGGGCGTGTTTGCTGGACGTCCACCCCCTCGTGTGCCGTGCCGGCCTTCATTAGGTGCTCGCAAACAGCATTTGCCCTAACAGTCTGTTGAGGCTATACGGGGAGTGGTGGTGCAGTGGTCGGCACACTGCATGTACAGGAATACGTCCCCCTTTAACGTCGTTTCGCAACTACGTCGTCACTTTATTAACACCGCCACCTGGTTTGCGTCGCCTCAACCCCCTCACACTCACGTCGCTGACAACGTCGTCATCCGTCCTTTCTCGTTATCCATCGCCTCTCGGCCTTCGCCACCGCCTTACCCTCCGATTAGCACAGTTGGCTACGTATATATGCAACCTGTAAATCGCTTTGATTTACGTCGTTTCGGTGTAAGTCGTTGCAGCTTCCAGGAACGCATCCCCCGACGTAAACCGGGGCGTGACTGTGTATGTCATTACGTACGCACGCAGCATGTGTACGTTAGACGCAAAGATCCCCCGTGTAGCCTTAACAGACTGTTGGAGCAAGTGCTGTTAGCGAGTAGCATCTATGAAGACCGGCATGGCACACGAGGAGGTGGGTGGCCAACACCACGCCCGGCCGCCTTTGTCTCCCCAGTGGCCACGTTTACACACACCGCACTCAGGTACTCATTTGAGGCTGAGTCGACCTAGGGGAGGCCCAGGACCTGTTGAGATATCCGTTTACTGAAGTTGGCCGTGACCGGGAATTGGAACTCGGGTCACCGGGTTCGTAGCGTCGCGCGCTTAACCGCTGCGTCACCGCTCCTCACATTGCACACACACTCGAGTACACACGCAGCGTGTACACACACACGAGTACACAGTACACACGCAGCGTACACACACACACGAGTACACAGTACACACGCAGCGTACACACACACACGAGTACACACAGAGTACACACACACACGAGTACACACAGTACACACACAGTGTACACGCAGCGTACACACACACACACGAGTACATACACGAGTACACACACACAGGAGTACACACAGAGTACACACACACGAGTACACAAGCTTCAGTCAACAAATGTAGTTTAATCAACGCGTGCGGGGGGGGGATCTCCGGCCTTGACGCATTCGCCTTTGGAACAGCAACAACATTCTTGTGTAAGCGCAAACACACACCTCGTTATCTCTTATAAAATTAATCGATCATATACAATGATTAATCTACAGCGAACAAATAATATTAATAAGAGCGAGTTCGTAACACATGCACACATATACAGCCATTCGTCTACAACGAATCGATTCCTCTACGGCAAATACAATCGTCTCCATGCACGTGTCACCAACAAAGTTACGTTTTTATAATATGTAAAAATGTTGTTTGTCCCTTGACTGTCAATCTTAAATGTGGCTTCGTTCGTTTGAACGTGAGGTTGTCCTGGGTGAAAAATGTGAGCCAGCTTTTCTGTTTGTTTGCCCAATCCTTACCACCTGGCTCAAGTGACATAGTAAACACACAAACTATATATCTACATGCGTGTACTCTGATCGTATGTGTACTCATAATCCTCTTTCGCACCGTACGTAGCCAACCGTGCTCATCAGAGGTGCAGAGCTGTGAGGGGGGGTGGAATTAACAAACTAAACACACACAAAATTCAGTTTTCAGTTCAGCAGAAAATAAAGTTGTCAATGTCTCGGTGCCATCACGTGGGGCAAGCGCCTCTGACCAAGTCGCTCGGCATGCGACCGCTCCCGTCAAGAACTGGGAAGCTAAAGCGGGGTTGAGCTTTGTTGAAATTTTTTTTTTTATATCGTAGCAGTTACTCGTAGCGCTCCGTCGCTCTCTGTTGAAGAGAGAGGGAGGGAGGATGAGGAGGAACGCAGACAAAGCAGTAAGGGTGGCCGCAGCAGCAGCAGCAGCGATCTCGCCATGATCTCGCAAGCTGAAGCTGGGATCGAGCCCGGCTCATGTTTCATGCCGTTCACCAGGCTGCACCGGCAGAGCGTCGAATTCACATTCGACGATATTAAATTCAACTCGTTGCGCGCCACCGCATCGGTCAGTATCCGATCGCTGTTGGAGCGAAAGAGCGAGGAGGGTGGAGAGAGGGAGGGGACGACTCAGACACGCGAGGAGGAACCGCAGACGACGCGGGAAGGAAGCAGCAACAGCAGCGATCCTTTTGCCAAATCCTCCCCGTCTCCCTCCCGCAAGCTCTGCGGTCCTCTGTATATAAAGGTGTCGTTGGCCAACGGACGATTGGGTGGTGCACGCTCGGATCCGAGTGATGTTGCTCGGATCTGGGTGACCGCCTTGCGCAGACACGGGGGTCGGGGCGTGGCGCTGTGAGCAGCACCCTCACCACCCCGCGGCGGCGGTCACGGTGTGGGTTTCGGTGTGGTCACTAACCCCCCTCCCCACACTACTCCTCTACCTGCACGCAATGGGGGAGGGGGGGGGTCATCCAGCACTGGCTTGTCAATAAACAACGGGGCTCAGGTCAGTGCAGCGAGTTTGGATGACATCAGCCCGGTCACCAATGATTGCATAGAAGAAGAATAAAACAACGATTGTGTTGTGAAGTACTGTGAAGAAGGGTCATTGCCCAAAACGTCGCCTATTTATTTTGTAAAGCCACAAACAATGTTATTGACGAATGTGCGGGGGTTTGTTGCGAGCGGATTGATCGTCGTAATTGTTAAGATAATTTATTTCGCACTGAATTCCCACCTACCATCCACCCACCACCCCCCATCCATCCATCCATCCCGGGTTCCTTTTGTAAAACCGGAGGCTTCTTTTTGAGTTCGCCCGTGGCTTTCGGGTGGGGCGAAAACGACGGCAAAAAGCTCTCCATTACTTTGCGTCGAAGGTGCCCCCCCCCCTCTGTTCTCTAGCCACGCTCACCGCGGTTTCATCCTGGCACAGTGGAGCACTCGCCTGTTTGAATGAAGGCCCTAGCGGGGGCAAGAGCCGTGACTGCAATCGAACACGCGCACGAGCAGTGAGTAGGAAGCACCACGTGCGAGCGGCGATTCACGTTTCCACCAGTATCCTGCTAAAGCCGTCTCCTGTTTCCCACCACCACCACCACCTCTATCCCTCTATTGAAGACCGAAACAGGAGGAGGATTTCTCCGCAACTCTGCGACTGTCCTTGACGATGCCGGTTGTTGTCATCTTACCGGAGAAGCGTCGGTGGTTACTCAAATTGTGAGCGTTGCAGCGTGTTTACTCTGCAACACACAAACCGGTGTGCCGAGCTTGGTAACGAATCCATACTCTTTGGTTCTTTCGGTAAAGTCACGTATTTAGAAAAAAAAATACATTTATTTTATTTTGTTTTAATTTATTTTATTTCTAACTACGTGACTTTACCGAAAGAACCAAAGAGTATGGATTCCTGCAGTCACGAAAGCCTCAGATCAAGACTGGTAACGAATCGGCGCACGTTTTGTTGACGTGGCACAAGCTTACTAATTGGCCGTGCCGGGTGGTGGCGGGTTTAACCACGCATTTATATTTTACGCGATCGAACATAAAAGCCCCTATTATGGATAATATTTGTCGCGAAAGCCTACTACTACTAAGGGTTAAACCAAAAAATAATCCGCTAAAATAAATAAATACTTTTTTTTCTCCCAACTTGACCAATCTCTTCCCCCACCGTCTCCTACCCTGGTTCTCCACGCGGTTAAATAAACCCAACAACGGCAACCACTATTCCTAGCTGCTATACAACTACCACCACCGCCGCCGCCACCGCCAGGGTTTAATTCCTCGGCCAATATTTTCCAGAACGGGTGAAATCGACGTCGCAGGCATTGTGCGCGCGCTCATTAAACGCGGTAAATCTTTTAAGTGCGAGTGAAGGTTAAATGTAGCTACCGTCACTCCGAGGTCACCATCTGGTGACCCCAGGCACTCGTTAAGACACGTGCTATGCACACCACCACCACCGCCATCAATTACCACCAACGCCACCACCACCGCCCCACACACACAACCACTTTCACGAGGACAAGCGAACGCGACACGGATGTGGCGGGTGCCAAAAGAAACCTCCCACCCGGGCTGGTACAGCGTTCCGGCAGTTTTCCAGCTTAACTCAAAATATTGACACAGGCGGAATCCGAGGAGCTATGAAGCTCTTTTTCACCGCTAGTCCAGTGGGGGCACGGGGTCAGAACGTTACAACAACTGAAGCATTGACCACCTCCACCACTACCCCCACCACCACCGCCACCACCACCGACAACCACTGCTTCTTTGGCCGGAAGATCTGAAACGCAACCGCGTCGCGTCGTTGATTCCCCGCCACCCGCTGTGCCCGCGCGTGACCCCCGATGGTGGCGGCGGCTGCTGCTGATGACCTCGCGAGCGCTCGCTGCTGCCAGATGTGTTTTGTTGACACGTGGGGACGTGGACAGGGGACCAGGAGGAGGAGGAGTAAGAGGAGGAGGATGAGAAGGAGGATGAGAAGGAGGAAGAAGAGGAGGAGGAAAAGGAGGAGTAGTAAGAAGAATAGAAGAAGAATAGGAGGAGGAGTAAGATGTTTCAGCGCGACAGCAAACGTCACCACCTTTACGACGCGAGTGTAATTGCTGGGCGCACGGGGGGGGGAGAGGGGGGGCAGAGAGGCGGTGGTCGTGGTTCATCATGGGCGGCGACGCGTGGAATCACTTCTTCATGGCGGCGCCTTCCTTGACGAGGGCGCTGAACTCTGCGCGGAGAGAGGCGGGGGGAGATACGAGGGGAGAGGCAGGCGGGGAGGGATAAGAAGGAGGTGAGATGGAGATGATAAGTTGGAGGGTGGTGGATGAAGGTGGTGGTGATGGGGGTGATGGGGGTGATGATAGTGGTGAAGGTGGTGGTGATGGTGGTGGTGATAGTGGTGGTGATGGTGGTGGTGAAGGTGGTGGGATGGTGGTGGTGATGATGGTGGTGATGGTGGTGGTGGTGAAGGTGGTGGTGATGGTGGTGGGTGGTGGTGGTGGTGAAGGTGGTGGTGATGGTGGTGGTGAAGGTGGTGAAGGTGGTGATGATGGTGGTGATGATAGTGGTGAAGGTGGTGATGATGGTGGTGGTGGTGAAGGTGGTGTGATGGTGGTGGGATGGTGGTGATGGTGGTGGTGATGGTGGTGATGATAGTGGTGGTGATGGTGGTGAGGTGGTGGTGTTGTGGTGATGGTGGTGAAGGTGGTGGTGATGGTGGTGAAGGTGGTGGTGATGGTGGTGGTAAGGTGGTGGTGATGGTGGTGATGGTGGTGAAGGTGGTGGTGATGGTGGTGAAGGTGGTGATGATGTTGGTGATGGTGGTGAAGGTGGTGGTAAAGGTCGTGGTGATGGTGGCGATGATGATGATGATGGTGGTGGTGAAGGTGCTGGTGGTGGTGAAGGTGGTGGTGAAGATGGTGGTGAAGGTAGTGGTGAAGGTTTTAGCGGTGATGTTGACTGATGTTGTGATGGTAGTGGTTGGTAGTGGTGCTGATTAACAACAGTGTTGATGAAGGTGATCATGGTGGTCGTGGTGATTGTAATGGTGGTGGTGGTGCTGATACAGCTCACACCACGATGTGAATGGTGATGCTGCTGATGATGATGATGTCGTTGATGGTGATGCTGCTGATGATGATGATGTCGTTGATGGTGATGTTGAATAGTACCGTCAAAGTCGATGCGCCCGTCCTGGTTGCTGTCGATCACCTGGAGGATTTGGTCTGTCTCCAGGTCACTCAGCTTCTTGCTCAACTCCCCAGTGATGACCGCTGTCACATACCTAACAACATCATCATCATCCTCGTCAATATTAAATCATCGCCGTAAGCATCACGATCATCATGACCCAGTGACCGAGTGACGAGGTAGGTAAGTGTGTGGGTAAGGAAATGAGTAGGTGAGTGAGTGGACGAGTGAGTGGGTGAGTGGATGAGCGAGTGAATCGATCACTGAGTGAGTGGATGAGTGAGTGGACGAGAGGGTGAACGAATGGATGGGTCAGTTAGTTGATCATATAGCTGTAAGGGATTGAGTAGGCGAGTATGTGTATGAGTGAGCTCGTGCAAGAGTGAGTCGATCACTGAGTGAGTGGGTTAGTGGACGAGTGAGTGAGCAAGTGATCGAATGAGTAAGAGATTGAGTTGTAGGTGAATGAGTGAGTTATTCGATGAATGAGTGAGTTGAGTGAGTGGACAATTGATTGGGTGAGTGAGTGGATGAGCGAGTAAAGTCCATCATTGAGCGAGTGTGTAAGGGATTGAGTCGGTGGGTGAATGTACTAGTGAGTGGGTCAGTAAGGAAGTGGATTAGTGAGTGCGTCGATAAGTGGGTGAGTGAGTAAGTGAGTGAATGAGCGAGAGGCTGAGTAGGTAAGTAGTGAGTGAATGAGTGAGATGCTGAGTTGGTGACGGGTGAGTAGTAAGTGAGTGAATGAGTGAGAGCCGAGTTGGTGAGTGCGTGAGTAAGTGAGTGAATGAGTGAGAGGCCGAGTTGGTGACTGGGTGAGTGGTAAGTGGTGAATGAGTGAGATGCTGAGTTGGTGACTGGGTGAGTGAGTAAGTGATTGAATGAGTGAGATGCTGAGTGGGATGGGGAGGAGAAGTGAGTGATGAGTGAGATGTGATGGTGAGGGTAGGGTAAGTGAGTGAATGGTGGATGCTGAGTTGGTGACTGGGTGAGTGAGTAAGTGAGTGAATGAGTGAGATGCTGAGTTGGTGACTGGGTGAGTGAGTAAGTGAGTGAATGAGTGAGAGGCCGAGTTGGTGACTGGGTGAGTGAGTGAGTGAGTGAATGAGTGAGAGGCCGAGTTGGTGACTGGGTGAGTGAGTAAGTGAGTGAATGAGTGAGAGGCTGAGTTGGTGACTGGGTGAGTGAGTGATTGAATGAGTGAGAGGCTGAGTTGGTGACTGGGTGAGTGAGTAAGTGATTGAATGAGTGAGATGCCGAGTTGGTGACTGGGTGAGTGAGTAAGTGATTGAATTAAGTGAGATGCTGAGTTGGTGACTGGGTGAGTGAGTAAGTGAGTGAATGAGTGAGAGGCGAGTTGGTGACTGGGTGAGTGAGTAAGTGAGTGAATGAGTGAGAATGCTGAGTTGGTGAGTGGTGAGTGAGTAAGTGAGTGAATGAGTGAGAGGCTGAGTTGGTGACTGGGTGAGTGAGTGATTGAATGAGTGAGAGGCCGAGTTGGTGATGGGATGAGTGAAGGAGTGGTGAGGGTGATGAGTAAGTGATGATGAGTGGAGGAGTTGTGATGGTGAGTGAGTGATTGAATGAGTGAGAGCCGAGTTGGTGATGGGCGAGTGAGTGATGAATGAGTGAGAGGGAGGTGACTGGTGAGTGAGTAAGTGATTGAATGAGTGAGATGCGAGTTGGTGACTGGTGAGTGAGTAAGTGAGTGAATGAGTGAGAGGCTGAGTTGGTGACTGGGTGAGTGAGTAAGTGAGTGAATGAGTGAGATGCTGAGTTGGTGATGGGTGAGTGAGTAAGTGATGAATGAGTGAGAGGAGTTGTACTGGTGATGAGTAGTGAGTGAATGGTGGAGCTGTGATGTGAGTGAGTAAGTGATGAATGAGTGAGAGGCGAGTTGGTGACTGGTGAGTGGAGTGAGTGAATGGTGGAGATTGGTGATGGTGATGAGTGTGATGAGATGCTGAGTTGGTGTGGGTGGTGGTAAGTGATGGTGGGAGATGTGGAGTTGGTGACTGGGTGAGTGAGTAAGTGATGAATGAGTGGAGCGAGTGGTGATGGGTGAGTGAGTAAGTGATTGAATGAGTGAGAGGCCGAGTTGGTGACTGGGTGAGTGAGTAAGTGATTGAATGAGTGAGAGGCCGAGTTGGTGACTGGGTGAGTGAGTGAGTGATTGAATGAGTGAGATGCTGAGTTGGTGACTGGGTGAGTGAGTGAGTGATTGAATGAGTGAGATGCTGAGTTGGTGACTGGATGAGTAAGTGATTGAATGAGTGAGAAGCCGAGTTGGTGACTGGGTGAGTGAGTAAGTGAGTGAATGAGTGAGATGCTGAGTTGGTGACTGGGTGAGTGACTAAGTGAGTGAATGAGTAAGAGGCCGAGTTGGTGACTGGGTGAGTGAGTAAGTGATTGAATGAGTGAGATGCTGAGTTGGTGACTGGGTGAGTGAGTAAGTGAGTGAATGAGTGAGAGGCGAGTTGGTGACTGGGTGAGTGAGTAAGTGAGTGAATGAGTGAGAGGCCGAGTTGGTGAGGGGTGGAGTGAGTGAGTGAGTGCATTGGAATAGTGGTGAAGTGAGATGCGAGTTGGTGACTGGGTGAGTGAGTAGTGATTGAATGAGTGAGATGCTGAGTTGGTGACTGGTGAGTGAGTAAGTGAGTGAATGAGTGAGAGGGAGTGGGAGGGTGAGTGGTAGTGATGAATGAGTGAGTGCTGAGTGGTGAGTGGGCGAGTGAGTAGTGATGAAGAGTGAGATGCGAGTTGGTGACTGGGTGAGTGAGTAAGTGAGTGAATGAGTGAGATGCTGAGTTGGTGAGTGGGCGAGTGAGTAGTGATTGAATGAGTGAGAGCGAGTTGGTGACTGGGTGAGTGAGTAGTGAGTGAATGAGTGAGAGGCCGAGTTGGTGACTGGGTGAGTGAGTAAGTGAGTGAATGAGTGAGAGGCGAGTTGGTGATGGGGAGTGAGTAAGTGAGTGAATGAGTGAGAGGTGAGTTGGTGACTGGGTGAGTGAGTAAGTGAGTGAATGAGTGAGAGGCCGAGTTGGTGAGTGGGCGAGTGAGTAAGTGAGTGAATGAGTGAGATGCTGAGTTGGTGACTGGGTGAGTGAGTAAGTGAGTGAATGAGTGAGATGCTGAGTTGGTGACTGGGTGAGTGAGTAAGTGAGTGAATGAGTGAGAGGCCGAGTTGGTGAGTGCGTGAGTGAGTGATTGAATGAGTGAGAGGCCGAGTTGGTGACTAGGTGAGTGAGTAAGTGATTGAATGAGTGAGATGCTGAGTTGGTGACTGGGTGAGTGAGTAAGTGAGTGAATGAGTGAGAGGCCGAGTTGGTGAGTAGGTGAGTGAGTAGTGAGTGAATGAGTGAGAGGCTGAGTTGGTGACTGGGCGAGTGAGTAAGTGATTGAATGAGTGAGATGCTGAGTTGGTGACTGGGTGAGTGAGTAAGTGAGTGAATGAGTGAGATGCGAGTTGGTGACTGGGTGAGTGAGTAAGTGAATGAGTGAGAGGCGAGTTGGNTGACTGGGTGAGTGAGTAAGTGAGTGAATGAGTGAGAGGCCGAGTTGGTGATGGGTGAGTGAGTAAGTGAGTGAATGAGTGAGAGGCCGAGTGGTGACTGGGTGAGTGAGTAAGTGAGTGAATGAGTGAGATGCCGAGTTGGTGACTGGGTGAGTGAGTAAGTGAGTGAATGAGTGAGAGGGAGTTGGTGACTGGGTGAGTGAGTAAGTGATTGAATGAGTGAGAGGCTGAGTTGGTGACTGGGAGTGAGTAAGTGAGTGAATGAGTGAGATGCGAGTTGGTGACTGGGGAGTGAGTAAGTGAGTGAATGAGTGAGAGGCCGAGTTGGTGAGTGGGCGAGTGAGTAAGTGATTGAATGAGTGAGATGCTGAGTTGGTGACTGGGTGAGTGAGTAAGTGAGTGAATGAGTGAGATGCCGAGTTGGTGACTGGGTGAGTGAGTAAGTGATTGAATGAGTGAGATGCTGAGTTGGTGACTGGGTGAGTGAGTAAGTGAGTGAATGAGTGAGATGCCGAGTTGGTGAGTGGGCGAGTGAGTAAGTGATTGAATGAGTGAGATGCTGAGTTGGTGACTGGGTGAGTGAGTAAGTGAGTGAATGAGTGAGATGCCGAGTTGGTGACTGGGTGAGTGAGTAAGTGAGTGAATGAGTGAGATGCTGAGTTGGTGACTGGGTGAGTGAGTAAGTGATTGAATGAGTGAGAGGCTGAGTTGGTGACTGGGTGAGTGAGTAAGTGAGTGAATGAGTGAGAGGCGAGTTGGTGACTGGGTGAGTGAGTAAGTGATTGAATGAGTGAGAGGCCGAGTTGGTGACTGGGTGAGTGAGTGAGTGAATGAGTGAGAGGCCGAGTTGGTGACTGGGTGAGTGAGTGAGTGAGTGAATGAGTGAGAGGCCGAGTTGGTGACTGGGTGAGTGAGTGATTGAATGAGTGAGATGCTGAGTTGGTGACTGGGTGAGTGAGTAAGTGAGTGAATGAGTGAGAGGCCGAGTTGGTGACTGGGTGAGTGAGTAAGTGAGTGAATGAGTGAGATGCTGAGTTGGTGAGTGGGTGAGTGAGTAAGTGAGTGAATGAGTGAGAGGCCGAGTTGGTGACTGGGTGAGTGAGTGAGTGAATGAGTGAGAGGCCGAGTTGGTGACTGGGTGAGTGAGTAAGTGATTGAATGAGTGAGATGCTGAGTTGGTGACTGGTGAGTGAGTAAGTGAGTGAATGAGTGAGAGGCTGAGTTGGTTGAGTGGGTGAGTGAGTAAGTGAGTGAATGAGTGAGAGGCGAGTTGGTGATGGGTGAGTGAGTAAGTGAGTGAATGAGTGAGATGCTGAGTTGGTGATGGGTGAGTGAGTAAGTGAGTGAATGAGTGGATGTGAGTTGGTGACTGGGTGAGTGAGTAAGTGAGTGAATGAGTGAGAGGCTGAGTTGGTGACTGGGTGAGTGAGTGATTGGATGAGTGAGAGGCCGAGTTGGTGACTGGGTGAGTGAGTGATTGAATGAGTGAAAGGCTGAGTTGGTGACCGGGAGAGTGTGGGTTGCGTGGCCACAACAACAGCTGCCGTTATTTAATCCCAGCATCATCAACCAGACCCCCCCCGCTCCTCCCAATTCCTCCCACGCTTGGTGGGAGGAGCAGAGACTTTGGGGTCCCTCGTGATTGCCCCCCCCCACCTTCGTGATCCCCCCCCCCCACCCTCGTGATTGCCCCCTCCCACCCTTCTCCACCTCTCACTCCAAACCACAACACCCCATCCACTCCCATCCTCTACCCAACCAGGCCTGAAACCGAACCCGGATCCTGAGTGGAAAATAGTTTGATTTAATAAGGCGAAAGGTCTGGGACCAGGGAGGCAGAGTTAAGTTCAACCCTTGTCGGACTGCGTGGTTTGTGTGCTGTGTGTGCGGCTGTCTGCTCTGTGTGCTGTGTGTCTGGCTGTCTGCTCTGTGTGCTGTGTCTGGCTGTCTAGTCTGTGTGCTGTGTGTCTGGCTGTCTTCTCTGTGTGCTGTGTGCCCAGCTGTCTGGTCTGTGTATTGTGTGCCCAGCTGTCTGCTCTGTGTGCTGTGTATTTGGCTGTCTCCTCTGTGTGCTGTGTGTCTGGCTGTCTGCTCTGTGTGCTGTGTGTCTGGCTTCTGGTCTGGTGCTGTGTGTCTGGCTGTCTCCTCTGTGTGCGTGTGTCTGGCTGTCTCCTCTGTGTGCTGTGTTGGCTGCTGGTCTGTGTGCTGTGTGTCTGGCTGTCTCCTCTGTGTGCTGTGTGTCTGGCTGTCTGATCTGTGTGCTGTTTGTCTGGCTGTCTGGTATGTGTGCTGTGTGTCTGGCTGTCTGCTCTGTGTGCTGTGTGTCTGGCTGTGCTCTGGTGCTGTGTGTCTCTGTCTGCTTGTTGCTGTGTGTCTGGCTGTCTGCTCTGTGTGCTGTGGTCTGGCTGTCTGCTCTGTGTGCTGTGTGTCTGGCTGTCTGCTCTGTGTGCTGGTGTCTGGCTGTCTGCTCTGTGTGCTGTGTGTCTGGCTGTCTGCTCTGTGTGCTGTGTTTGCTGTCTGCTCTGTGTGCTGTGTGCGGCTGTCTGGTTGTGTGCTGTGTGTCTGGCTGTCTGCTCTGTGTGCTGTGTGTCTGGCTGTCTGCTCTGTGTGCTGTGTTTCTGGCTGACTGCTCTGTGTGCTGTGTGCGGCTGTCTGGTCTGTGTGCTGTGTGTCCGGCTGTCTGCTCTGTGTGCTGTGTGCGGCTGTCTGGTCTGTGTGATGGTGTCTGGCTGTCTGCTCTGTGTGCTGTGTGCGGCTGTCTGGTCTGTGTGCTGTGTGCCCAGCTGTCTGGTCTGTGTGCTGTGTGCACAGCTGTCTGCTCTGTGTGCTGTGTGTCGGCTGTCTGTCTGTGTGCTGTGTGTCTGGCTGTCTGCTCTGTGTGCTGTGTGTCTGGCTGTCTGGTCTGTGTGATGTGTGTCTGGCTGTCTGCTCTGTGTGCTGTGTGTCTGGCTGTCTGCTCTGTGTGCTGTGTGTCTGGCTGTCTGCTCTGTGTGCTGTGTGTCCAGCTGTCTGGTCTGTGTGCTGTGTGTCTGGCTGTCTGGTCTGTGTGCTGTGTGTCTGGCTGTCTGGTCTGTGTGCTGTGTGCCCAGCTGTCTGCTCTGTGTGCTGTGTGTCTGGCTGTTTGCTCTGTGTGCTGTGTGTCTGGCTGTCTGGTCTGTGTGCTGTGTGTGCGGCTGTCTGGTCTGTGTGCTGTGTGTCTGGCTGTCTGCTCTGTGTGCTGTGTGTCTGGCTGTCTGCTCTGTGTGCTGTGTGTCAGCTGTCTTGTCTGTGTGCTGTGTGTCTGGCTGTCTGGTCTGTGTGCTGTGTGTCTGGCTGTCTGGTCTGTGTGCTGTGTGCCAGCTGTCTGCTCTGTGTGCTGTGTGTCTGGCTGTTTGCTCTTTGCTGTGTGTCTGGCTGTCTGGTTGTGTGCTGTGTGTGCGGCTGTCTGGTCTGTTGCTGTGTTCTGGCTGACTGCTCTGTGTGCTGGTGTCTGGCTGTCTGCTCTGTGTGCTGTGTTCTGGCTGTCTGCTCTGTGTGCTGTGTGCGGCTGTCTGGTCTGTGTGCTGTGTGTCCGCTGTCTAGTCTGTGTGCTGTGTGTCTGGTTGTCTGGTCTGTGTGCTGTGTGTCTGGCTGTCTGCTCTGTGTGCTGTGTGTCTGGCTGTCTGCTCTGTGTGCTGTGTGTGCGGCTGTCTGGTCTGTGCGCTGTGTGTGCGGCTGTCTCGTCCACTTCTAAGCGGACGTCTCAGCAACCGGTTGCGAGTGATTGCCGCAAAGACTCGCGGGCGTGGTGGTGCGGTAACGTGTTGCCGTGCCGGCCTTCATAGGCGCTGGCCCTCGCGACAGAAACTTGCCCCAACAATCTGTGGGGCTACGGGGGTGGGGGAGGGGATCTTTGTCTTTGCCTGTGTGTGTGTGACGGTGTTTGACGGTGGTGCGTGGTGTGTGTCTGTGTGTTGGGTCTGTGTGTGCGTGGGAGCGGTGGTGTAGCAGTCAGCGCGCCGCGCTACGAACCCGACGATCCGAGTTCGATTCCCGCTCACGGACAACACCGGTGATGAATATGAGAACCGGTCCTGAGCCTCCCCCCTAGGTCGGCTCAGCCTCAAATGAGTACCCGTGTAGCGGTGTGTCGTAAACATCGCCACCGTGGGATACAGAGGCGGCCGGGCGTGTTTGCTGGCCCACCCACCCCCTCGTGCGCATTGCCGGCCTTCATAGGTGCTGCTACTCGCTAACAGCACTTGCCCCGACATTCTCTTAAGGCTATACGGGGGTGGGGGGGGATCTTTGTCTTTGTGCGTGTGACGGCGCTCGCCTGAGCTCGTTCCACTCGATGTATCCGCTGTTGTCCTTGTCCAGCTGCAGGAAGACTTTGCGAATGTCTTCCTCCTTCTCCCCGATGCGGCTCAGACACTCGAGGAGTTTGCGGTAGTTGAGACTCGTGGCGGCTTGCGGAGGGGTTGGTGGTAGGGGGGGCGGAGAGAGAGTCACAGAGGGGTCAGCATCATCAACATCTTCATCAGCAGCACCATCAGCAGCAGCACCATCAGCAGCATCATCAGCAACAGCAGCAGCGGCAGTAAGCCTCTCGTCATCGTCATCATCATCTATATTGTCATCACGAGCAGCGACATTGGAGGTATCTTCGCCGTGATTCTGTACATCAGCAGCATCAGCAGCAGAGAGAGAGAAGCAGCAACAGGATCATCAGTCGTTTGTCAGCAGCGTCAACTCTGGAAGGATTCATCATCATGAACAGTAAAAGCTGCATCATCAACATCAGCAGCAGCAAAACGAAGTTTATCGTCAGCATCATCATTATTTTCGCACCTGCGATGAGCACCGTTGGCTATGTACGGTGCAGAAGAAGTTCAACATGCGTACAGCATTAGCATCAGAAGCAGCATTATTCTCATCAGCAGCAGAAGCCAGGTGATCGTCATCGGTAGCAGCAGCAACGTTGGAGACATCGTCATCATTAACATCAAAAGCATCAGCAGAAGCATCGGTCCCAGAAACTGAAGCAGCAGCAGCATCAGCCGCGGTGTCAACAGGCTCACAGTCAACAGCAGCATCAGGAGCATTAGAACAATCATCAGCAGTTTCATCGCCATCAGAAGCATAATCACGACATGCCTCACCAGCATCATTAGTAATTTGCAGAAGCATCATCATCATCAGCCAGTAGCTTCATCACCAGCATCATGAGTAATTTTCAGAAGCATCATCATCATCGGCCAGTAGTTTCATCACCAGCATCATTAGTAGTAAGCAGAAGCATCATCAGCAGCAGCCAGTAGCTTCATCACGAGCATCGGCAGCGTTAGTCCTAGACGCTCAATTGTCATCGTCAGCAGCAACATCATCGTCATCATCGTCGTAAAAAGCACCAGCAGAATCGTCAAAATCGCCATCGTAAAAAAGCAACCCTGAATGAAATGAACTCGATGTGTGTCACTCCACTGAACAGATCTCCGTGAGAGAGAGGAGAGAGAGACGAGTGTTGGTATCGGATATGAATAAGGGCCATGACCAGAAACGTCGGCACCCACAGTGTCGGTGGCGACCGAGTCCATGGCGTTCCGTGTTTATTGAGATTTTTTAATTTTCTTGTCCCCCCCCCCCCGCACTTTCGATTCGCACGGTTGGCTACGTCCGGTGGTGCGAAATAAGTCGAACGCCCAGTAATGATACAGTACAGACATCTCGGCTGCCTGCAACGCAGACTCGGCCACGGGCGATCTGGGACGTTCGACCCTGGGAGCGTGAAGGTCTCTCCCATGAAAAGAGAGGGGGGGTCTGTGTGGAGGGGGGGGGGCAACCCAGCCCCCCCCCCCCCCCTGGTCGGGGGAGACTCGATCCGAGTTGGAGACGCACCACGGATTGTTCGTGAGTCAGCACCGCGCGCGTGCCGTCGGGACAACAACAACAACAACAGCAGCAGCAACAGCGACAACAACAACAACAACAACAAATCGACGCACGACCCGGTGCGGGAAAGTCGTCTTGAGGGCTCAGTGAAAGCAGCTCGGGTTTTGGCTTTAACTAACGGGGCTTCTCTCCGACTGTCCTTGCTTAAATAAAGGGCATCGCAATTTGTGTTCGATTAAGGCTATTATTGTTCGTATTGGTTAAGTAAAGGATATCGTTGTTGTTATTATTGGTTTAAACAGGGGCACTGTTAGTGTCGTTATCACTACTACTGGTCTAAAAAAAGGGTGGGACATGTATAATTGGTGAAATAAAGGGTTTTCGTAATATTATTTTATTTTCTGACACCACGCGGTTTGGCCGCGCTCACTGCCAACCCTGAGTCGGCGCTGTCCGTGGTGCTGATTTAGAATCACACCCCCCTCCTCCCCCGTGGAGCCGAGCGAATTATTGAGGCGCTTGAAGCGTTTTGTGGGGGCCGCTTGTGATGGGGGTTGAAGGAGGGAGGCGGTGGGGGGGGGCAGGTCGAATAACCAGGGGGTGGGCGGGGGGGGGGGCATGAAGGATATTGAATGGGACTCAGCGTAGGAAAGTTTCACCGCTTTGCCACCCTCAATTAAACAAAAAACAAATACTTTGTGTTCTACCAGGCAAGACCCACCGAGCGATGTAGCTCTTTTTCAGAAGCGATCTGGCTATTACAAATATACAGCTCAGCGAAGTGGCGTATTACCACGTGGACATTTCTAGCAGCCAAATACTCTAAACGCACGTTGGTTCTGAATGTGGAGGGAAAACCCGGAGGACCCGGAGAAAAATCCACGCGACCACGGGGAGAGCACGCAAACTCCAAATACACAGCAGGCGTCAGGGTCGGGATCGAATCCACGACCTCATACATACAAGGCCAGGCAGTTAACATCTCGCCACTGCAGCACACACAATAACCAACGCAAACATTAACAATGTAACATATACCGTACACATTGATGCAATGAACATAACACTGCAGTAAAACACACACACACTTAGTTAATTAAATGGTGCCCGCCGGCGGATATCAATTCTAACCGGGGTACGCAGACCGCTAGGGGTACGTGGCAGTGTCCCAGGGTTACGTGCGGTGACCTTTACACGTGTGACATTATACCGTACACGAGCGTCATCGGTGAATGATCGCGCATGAATCTGCCAATATGCGTCAGGGTTGCGATGGAACCCACGACCTCCTACATACCAGGCGAAGTAGTTACCACCCCGACACAGCCCGGACACACACACACACACTTCGTTGAGCTATCGTTTGTGGGCAGGTTGCTTCTGAAAAATAGCTACAGACCTCAGCGGCCTTACCTGGTAAAATGCAAAAAAGAAAGTTTAGTTTAGTATCTGAATTTATTATTTTAAAAAACACCAGACCCTCCACACGCTCCCGACACGCGGAATCCACGCGCCCTGATCCGGAGTCGAACCATGTTTCCCATCGGTGGAGCTGGAGACGCTGCGCAGGTCACTGTCGGACATCTTCGCCCGAGCGCAGAAACCATCTCCAGCAGCTGCTTCTCCCGGTCAATAAACGTCTGGCTCGCCATGCTGGGGGCGGGGGACGGGGGGACGGGTGAGATGGAGGAGGGGGAGATGATGGGGGGGAGGTGAGGTGGACAATCTGGAGGTCAACAACAGCCCTGGCCCGAGCGAGTGGTCGTCCGCTGCAGGGGTATACCAGACAGCCAGACACACAGCACACATACCAGACAGCCGACACACAGCACACAGACCAGACAGCCGGACACACAGCACACATAGCAGACAGTCGACACACAGCACACATAGCAGACAGCCGGACACACAGCAGACAGAGCAGACAGTCAGACACACAGCACACAACCAGACAGCCAGACACACAGCACACAAACCAGACAGCCGGACACACAGCACACAAACCAGACAGCCAGACACACAGCACACAGACCAGACAGCCGGACACACAGCACACAGACCAGACAGCCGGACACACAGCAGACAGGCCAGACAGCCAGACACACAGCACACAGACCAGACAGTCGGACACACAGCACACAGACCAGACAGCCGGACACACAGCACACAGAGCAGACAGCCAGACACACAGCACACAGATCAGACAGCCGAACACACAGCACACAGACCAGACAGCCAGACACACAGCACACAGAGCAGACAGCCAGACACACAGCACACAGACCAGACAGCCAGACACACAGCACACAGATCAGACAGCCGAACACACAGCACACAGATCAGACAGCCGGACACACAGCAGACAATCGTAGTCCTGGCTCAGGGTGGTGGACAATCGTGAGGTCAACAACAGCCCGAACCCGAACACCAAACGCACTCACAGCCCGCTCCCTCCTCGCCCCGACTCTACCCGAGGGTTCGGCAAAATCCAAATCACAAGAAGAGATATTTTTGTTTTTGAATTCGGTAAAAAAAACAACAACAACAACAAACCCTCAATAATTTCAAGAGCCGCCAATGCAATGCGGCCAATACGAGACGGAGATGGTCCTTCATGAATCACGCCTTAGCGAGGCAGCCTGGGCCGCCGCAGCCGAGCCCGGCTCTAACCCATCGCCGTCGCTCTGACGCGTCGCGTTCAGCCGCCGGCACTCACCCAGAAGGCTTAGCCGCTTACCCTCACTAACTCAGCCTCCGTCCCGACGTGCACACGCAAGTGCAGCGCCTTGTCAATTCACTGCCAGGCGAGTCGCCCCCACACACACAGCTGTGTCACATGGCCATGCTTGACCCCACGCTGCTGCTTAGCCGCGGGTCGGTGGAGGCCTCGGGAGTGCTGTACAACCATGGGTCGTGCTGCAACGAGAGTGTCCACCACTCGCCCGTTGGCCGACGACACCTTAATATACAGAGGACCGCAGAGCTTGCGAGTAAGAGACAGGGAGGATTTGGCAAAAGGATCTCTGCTGCTGTTGCTGCTTCCTTCCCGCTTCGTCTGCGGTTCCTCCTCGCGTGTCTGAGTCGTCCCCTCCCTCTCTCCACCCCTCCTCGCTCTTTCGCTCCAACAGCGATCGGATACTGACCGATGTGGTGGCGCGCAACGAGTTGAATTTAATATCGTCGAATGTGAATTCGACGCTCTGCCGGTGGAGCCTGGTGAACGGCATGAAACATGAGCCGGGCTCGATTCCAGCTTCAGCTTGCGAGATCTTGGCGAGATCAGGTCGCATTTCGGCGCCGTCGATCAGAGGCCAAGTCCTGACTCGTAAACCACGAACCCCAGCGCCCCCGACTCGAACCTGCGCGGTCACAAGCGCTCACAGTCACAGCCAAAAACCGCTCCCTCTCACAAGGGCAGAGGTAGGTTCAAAGCGAGCTTCTAAACGAGCAGAGTCCGGTGGTGGAAATTCCACGTTCCCATGACGGAGGCGAGACTACTCGTTGGACGAACTCGGCTGACGCGTCCGCAAAGTGGCAACTCGTTCCGTGCACCGCGGAGGGGTAGGCACCCTCGTGCGTTCCATAGCCCGAACTCTCGACTCGAACCCTTCACCTAGAGCTTGGTTCCAACACGAACCCGTGTACGTGGCCCGAACCCTTAACCCGAAACATAGCATCAACCCAAGCCCACGACACTGTGCCAATCCATAACCCTAAACCCAACGACAACCTACAATACTAAACCCAACCACAACCCTCACCCAACCACAAACCTAACCCAACCACAACCCTAACCCAACCACAACCCCAACTCAACCACAACCCTAACTCAACCACAACCCGACTCAACCACAACCCTCACCCAACCACAACCCAACCACAATCCTAACCCAACCACAACCCAACCACAACCCTAACCCAACCACAACCCAAATCCGACCACAACCCTAACCCAACCACAACCCTAACCAACCACAACCCTAACCCAACCCAACCCAACCAACCACAACCCTCACCCAACCACCAACCTAACCCAACCACAACCCTAACACAACCACAACCCTAACCCAACCACAACCACAACCAACCACAACCCTAACACAACCACAACCCTAACACAACCACAACCCTAACACAACCACAACCCTAACACAACCACAATCCTAACACAACCACAACCTAACCCAACCACAACCTTAACCCAACCACAACCCTAACCCAACCACAGCCCTCACCCAACCACAACCCTTACCCAACCACAACCCTCACCCAACCATAACCCAACCCAACCACAACCCAAATCCAACCACAACCCAACCACAACCCTAACCCAACCACAACCCTAACCGCCCACAACCACAACCCAACCACAACCTAACCCAACCACAACCCTAACCCAACCACAACCCTAATCCAACCACAACCCAACCACAACCCTAACTCAACCACAACCACAACCCAACCACAACCCTATCCCAACCACAACCCAACCACAACCCAACCACAACCCAATCACAACCTTAACCCAACCACAACCCAATCACAACCTTAACCCAACCACAACCCAAATCCAACCACAACCCTCACCCAACCACAACCCTAACCCAACCACAACACAACCACAACCCTAACCCACCACAACCCAACCCAACCACAACCCAAACCCAACCACAACCCAACCACAACCCTAACCCAACCACAACCCTAACCCTAACCCAACCCTAACCCAACCACAACCACAACCCAACCACAACCACAACCCAACCACAACCCTAACCCACCACAACCCCAACCCAACCACAACCCAACCCAACCACCACCTCACCCAACCCTCACCACAACCCTAACCCAACCCAACCCAACCACAACCACAACCCAACCACAACCCTCACCACAACCCTAACCCAACCACAACCGCAACCCAACCACAACCACAACCCACCCACAACCCTAACCCAACCACAACCCTAACCCCAACCTTCATCCTAACCCCAGACACCACCCTCATCCTAACCCAAGACCCGCATCACAACCCGATCGTTGACCCCTCACCAAAAAAAACCCCGATGGGATTAAGGGATGTTGTAGTATGCTAAGGCATTTAGGACCGGCTTTAAGGGATACAAACACAGGTTCGAATTACGGCCAAGTACTCGATCCCAGCAAGAATCGATTAATCGACGCCGCCCATCGTGAAGAGAAGAAAAATACAATAATCGCGAAAAATAATCGATGCAGACTTCTATAAAAGTGGTCTCAATGTTGCCACGAATCTCACCACCACCACCACAACAACAACAACCACAGCAACAACAACAACAACCAGCCCGCCTCTCTCACCTCGACCACTTGAGACACGCTCTCCTCTCAGACTCAAAAGGTCAAAATCTTCCTCTGCTTTCTCTCCTGTATCTCTCTCGCGCGCGCTCTCTCTCTCTCTCTGATAGACCGTCCGTCTGCGTCTATGTCTGTCTACGTGTCCGCGTCTGTCGCAGTGCAGCAGTGGAGATGTCTCCCCCAGGTCTCCCGGTCGCAGGCCGCACACACCAACGCACGAACACACTCACACACAGAGCGCGCGTCTCATCCCAGGGCCCCTGCTCATCCCCTTTATATAAAGAAAGGAGACGAGGTCCCTGTGCATCGGAGATCCCTATTAATAGGGGAGGAGGGGGGGGACTCTTGAGGATTATAGGGGTTCAGCCCCTCCCTCCCTCTGACCCCCCCCCCTCTACTCTACCCCAACGGAGAGGCCCCCTAATTAATCTCGGCTCCGTCGCATCTCGCGTCTCTCATCGCCTCCTGACCCCCACCTCGCCACCCCCGCGCGCGCGCGCAGCGGGAGGCTCAGATGCTCTGGTGGTGGGGGGAGGGGTGGGGGGGGGGCAATGTGAAGGCGGGGGAGCGGGGGTGGCCTTGGGAGGGGTGCGGGGGGGGNCACTTGGACGTGTGGGGTGGAAGGATGCGTCTGTGCGTGTGTCGTCTGTTGGGGAGCGGTGGTGTAGTGGTTAGCGCGCTACGCTGCGCTATGAACCCGGCGATCCGGGTTCGATTCCGCTCGCGGACAACACCACCAGTGACGATTATCTGAACCGGTCCTGGGCCTCCTCCCTAGGTCGACTCGGCCTCAAATGAGTACCTGGTGCGGTGTGTAAACATCGCGGCTGGGGAGACAAAGGCGGTCGGGCGGGGTGCTGGCCAACCACCCCCTCGTGTACCGTTCCCGCCTTCATAGGTGTTACTCGCTAACAGCACTTGCCCCAATAGTATGTTAAGGCTATATGGGGGATCTTTGTCTATGTTTATGTGTGTTGAGGAGCGGTGGTGCAGCGGTTAACGCGCCGCGCTGCGAACCGAGTTCGATTTCCCACTCGCTACCAATAACAGAGGCGAGTATCTAAACCGGTTCTGGGCTGCCCTAGGTCGACTCAGCCTCAAATGAGTACCTGGTGCGGTGTGAAAACGTCGCCACTGGGGAGACAAAGGCGGCCGGGCGTGGTGTTGGCCACCCACCCTCGTGTGCCGTGCCGGCCTTCATAGGTGCTCGCTAACAACAAGCTATACGGGGGGTCTTTGTTTGGGGAGACAAAGGCGGCCGGGCGTTATTCTGGACATAACACTTCATCGTTTGCCGAGGCGGTCTTAATAGGTGCTCGCTAACAGAACTTGCCCCAAAAGTCCGTTAAGGCTATACGGGGGTCTTTGCCTTCGAGTGTGTGTGTGTATTTGAGTGAACGTGTAAATGCGTGCGTGTGTGTTGTTTTGCCAACTCTCATGCGAGTGAATGTATGTGCGCGCGTGTGTGTTGGAGTGTTGGTGTGTTGGTTGCGTGTGTGTGTGTATTTATAATTGCGTCAATCCTGTGTTGGTGTGAATGCGCGGTGTACGTGTGTACGTGTGTCTGTGTTTACGTGTGTACGTGTTTATGTGTGTACGTGTGTACGTGTTTACGTGTGTACGTGTTTATGTGTGTACTTGTGTACGTGTGTACGTGTTTTCGGCGGTTCACGCGGTGCGCTACGAACCAGAACCAAGTGCCGATTATCTGAACCGGTCCTGGGCCTCCCTAGCTTGACTCAGCCTCAAATGAGTACCTCGTGCGATGTATGAACATCGTGTTGACCACCCACCCCTTCGCGTGCCAGCCTTCATAGCTGCTCGCTAACAGCACTTGCACCAAGAAGTCCGTGAAGGCTACACGGGGGATGTTTGTCTTAGTCACCTCAGTCAGTTTATAGATGAACCGAGTTAACCTATAACACCTGGGTCTCTCCGTGATCATCTGCTGCCAGCAAGCATGCGACGCTTCAGTTGGCCTCAAAGTGCACCAAAGTGAACCATCGCTTCGTGAATAATAACGGCTGTTGTTGTTGTTACTATATTTATAATTTAAAAAATGTACGTGTGTGTGTGTCAGCACAGAACACATCATGGAGCAAAGTGGGGATGACCCTGCTGAGGCTGCGGTGCCTCAAATATTGGAAGAATTAGTCACCCCCTGCGAGGCTGGCTAAAGCGCCATCTGTTGAGGAAGTACTAAAGGCGATCCGGAGTCTGAGACCAGGAAAGGCACCGGGCAGAGATGATCTCCCAAGCGAAATGCTGAGGGAGGGTGGCGTTTGTGCACAGACTGCCCTACATGACATCATAACAACAGTCTGGACCACCGGATGGGTTCCGCAGGATTGGAAGGATGCCCTGCTCTTTAAGAAGGGGAACCGCACATACTGTAACAACTACAGGGGAGATCGAAACGTCGTGATATTTTTCATTCACTTTATTTAATTGTTATTTTTTTCTACGTGACTTTACGAAAGAACCAAAGAATATGAATTCCTGCAGTCACGAACGTTTTAAGTCTAAATTTAATTACAGGGGCATCTCCCTCCTCAGTGTCCCGGGAAAGGTTCTGGCAAAGATTAATTATTCAACATGCCTTGCTAGGCACGCTGATGAGAGGCTTGCAGAGCCACAAACGTGATCTCAGGCCTAGGAGGTTCTATTTTCTCCCCGTCTGCTACAACAGAGGTGTGTGGAATTCCAACATGACCCACATATCTGCTTTATTGACCTGGTCAAGGCCTATGGGTTGTTATTCATGCTTTCGGAATCCCTGACTCTCTGCTCACTATCATTAAGGACCTTCATAATGGTGGACAGGCCCGGATAAAGGTACGTGGCTGGGAGTCAGAGCATTTCCTGTTCACCTGGGGCGCGACAGGGATGTCCTCTGGTTCCCACATTATGTAACATCTATTTCGACTGCGTAGTTTGAGAAGCGTTTCATGGCTGAACCGAAGGAATCTCCATCAGGTACAGATACAATGGGAGGCTCATCGATGCCCGGGTGCGGTCGAGGGATGGTTCCCTATTGCTCAACCATGTTATGCATGCTGATGATCTGGTGATTGCTGCTCACTCAGAGAAGGAGTTGGAGGCACTGCTGCTTGACCTGAAGCGTGCTACTATCATCCGCCACTACAAAACTAAGCACCTGCCTGGGTGGTTTGTGCCATCAACCACTCCACTCCTCAACTCCCCAATGGCGAGGCAGCTGTGGGCAGAGTGCAGAGGTTTCAGTACCTGAGCAGTGTGCTAATGACCAGCTCCGGTTTGACAGCAGAGGTATCTCTCCGAATCAGTCGAGGGGTATTATCTTTTCATCGGCAGTGTAACGCTGTGTGAAGCTATCTGGTCTGTCGCACCACACGAAGCTTCGGTCTTCTCGGCCACGGTCATGCCTTCCCTTATCTATGCTCACAAATCCTTTAAAGATCTGGACACATTCCATCAGTGAGCTCCGGCAGGAAAGGCTGCATTGGCTGGGTCATGTAGCACGCATGCTCAGCCACCGCATGCCCAAACAGCTTTTGTTCGGCCGGATAGAGGGGGATAAACGGGCACGACACGGGTTCGGGAAGAGATGGAGTGATGTGATAAGAGAGGATATAGAGCTAAGTCTACTTGCCGATGATTGGTACCAGCGGTGTCAAGATCGGCCTTTGTGGAGGAGGCTCGTGAAGGACGCTACTGGGCAGTTGGAGGCAGTCGCCTTCCAACAACAACGGAGGGCGGAGGAGCGACGCTCACAACAACGAGCGGAGCGCCGGGCGGCTCATACACCTCAAGTTGGCACAGTAGGGGGCACAGGTGGTGCATCTGCCAGTCTCATCTCAGTCAGTCAACCCATGCTCAATCCATATGTAAGCGTGTGCAGTGTGTGTACGTGTGTGGTGTGCATGTAAGTGTGTGTGTGGCCGTGTGTACGTCAAGTGTGTATGTATGTGTGCAGTGTGTGTGCGTGTGTGTCTCGCGTACGTATGTATGTACGGAGTGTGTGTGTGTCTAGTGTGGTTTTTTTGTATTGTGATTTTTGGAATGTTCTGACCCCTGCCCCGACTGGCCATCTGCGACAAAGAGCTTGATAGCTCATCGGATTCTTCCAGCGTAAATAAAGATTCTGATTCTGTGTTTGTAAGTGAGCTCTGTGTGTGTGTACATGTATGTGTGTGCGTTAGTGTCGTGGTTAGCGCGCTACGCTACGAACCTGGCGACCGGGTTCGATTCCCGTTCACGGCCAAACCCAGTGACGATTATCTGAACCGGTCCTGGGCCTCCTCTAGGCAGACTCAGCCTCAAATGAGTACCTGGCGCGGTGTGTAAACATCTCCACTGGAGAGACAAAGGCGGCCGGGCGTGCTGCTGGCCACGCACCCTCTCGTGTGCCGTTCCGCCCTTAATAGGTGCTCGCTACAGCCTTGCCCACAGCCTTCAAGATTTGAAGCTTTCGTGACTGCAAGGATTCATATTCTTAGGTGTTTTCGGTAAAGTCACGTAGGTAAAAATTTTAAATTAATAAAAGTAAAATAAAATAAAATCACGACGTTTCGGAGGCAACACAAGCTTCCGTCTTCAGGTAGAACCGTCACAGCCACGACACTTGATACAGCTGTCGTGGCTGTGACGGTTCCACCTGAAGACAGAAGCTTGTGTTGCCTCCGAAACGTCGTGATTTTTATTTTTTATTTCAATTAAATTTTACTTTTATCAATTTAAATTTTTTACCTACGTGACTTTACCGAAAAAAACCTAAGAATATGAAGCCTGTTCAAGGCTATACCTGGGGGGATCTTTATGTTGTCTTTGTGTGGGGTGGGGGTGGGGGTGACGCGGGAGTCAGCGCACTGCTCCACGGACCCGGCGTGAAATCGGCTCGCGGCCACCAGCCACGAAGCGAACGTCTGAGCGCCGCCGTGGTCCTCCCCCGTGGGCGAACCCGGCCTCAAAGTGGCGTACCTGGCGCGGCGCGTCAACGTGGACACCTGGGGAGGCAGCTGGTGCCGGCCAACCACCCCTGACGTTGGTGTTGTTGGTGGTGGTGGTGTTGTTGGTGGTGGTGTTGTTGGTGGTGTTGGTGGTGTTGTTGGTGATGGTGTTGTTGGTGATGGTGTTGTTGGTGGTGGTGTTGGTGTTGTTGATGGTGGTGTTGTTTTTGATGTTGTTGTTGGTGGTGGTGTTGTTGGTGGTGTTGTTGGTGATGGTGTTGTTGGTGGTGGTGGTGTTGGTGGTGGTGTTGGTGTTGTTGTTGGTGGTGGTGTTGTTGTTGATGTTGTTGGTGGTGGTGTTGTTGGTGGTGGTGTTGTTGTTGGTGTGGTTGGTGGTGGTGTTGTTGTTGATGTTGTTGGTGTTGTTGGTGGTGGTGTTGTTGTTGGTGTGGTTGGTGGTGGTGTTGTTGATGTTATTGGTGTTGTTGGTGGTGTTGTTGTTGATGTTGTTGGTGTTGTTGATGGTGTTGTTGGTGTGGTTGGTGGTGTTGTTGGTGTTGTTGGTGTTGCTGGTGTTGTTGGTGATGGTGGTGGTGTTGTTGTTGGTGTAGTTGGTGTTGTTGTTGTTGTTGGTGGTGGTGTTGTTGTTGGTGTTGTTGGTGGTGGTGTTGTTGGTGTTGTTGTTGGCGTGGTTTGTGGTGTTGTTGGTGGTGGTGTTGGTGTTGTTGCTGGTTTTGTTGTTGGTGTTGTTGTTGGTGTTGTTGTTGTTATTGGCCTCGCTAACGGCACTCCCCCCCCCCCGCCCCACAGTTATACGGGGAGATATTTGTTCCTCAATCTCCTCGCGTAATCATCAACGTCGGCAGGTGACACCGGGGTGAGCTTCAAATCCGCCTCGCTCGAATTGGCCATTGAAGGTGAGGAATTGTCACGCGGCCTCATCATTAAATCCACTGAAGATCCGTGACCCAAGCACAACCCCAGACCTAACACCCCCCTCCACATCTCCCTCTCGACTAACCAGGCATGCCTCGTGCCCTCACCCTGTCAACTCATCGTAACCCAACAGCCCCTGACCACAAACCACATGGAACTTAACCCTTAAAACCCAACTCTCTACTAACCATAGCCCATTTACACAACCCTAGCCCAATAATGCCCCTTCTCTTTATTGATTCGCATCCCTCTGATAATGCCCTTCCCTATATCTGCGGGAATGCCCATCCCTCTTATAGTGCCCTTGCCTCTGTTGATACCATTTATCTTGCTGGCCATGTCCATCTCTTCGAGAATATTTTACCTCTCCTGCAATACCCTCTTCTCGTCTCTCCGGCAATGCCCATTTCTCTGTCGATACTCGATACCTGCGGGAATGCCCCTTCCCTCTGGCAATGCCCCCGCCCGCCCCGTTTGCGTCGAGTGCAGTACCGCAAGTTGTCGTCAGGCGGCGCCGCTGCTTGTGGCGATGACCCTTGGTCGGGGCGTGTTTTATTTTCAAATAGAATGCAATGTAATTCTAGATTGGAAGCTTTCGTGACTTCAAGGATTCATACTCTTTGTTTTTTTCGGTAAAGTCACGTAGGTAAAAAAATAACAAATGTAAAATAATAATAAATGAAAAGAAATCAATAAATCACAACGTTAACAGAGGAAGCTTGTGTTGCCTCCGAAACGTTGTGATTTTATTGATTTATTTTCATTTATTATTGTTTTACTTTTGTTATTTTGTTACCTACGTGACTTTACCGAAAAAACCTAAGAGTAAGAATGCAATGTAATTCTTTTTGGTATTTATTGAGTGCATTTGTGAACAACATCCATATCATATTCTTAGGTTTTTTCGGTAAAGTCACGTAGATACAGCTATCGTGCTGTGACGGTTCCACCTGAAGACGGAAGCTTGTGTTGCCTCCGAAACATCGTGATTTTTATTTTATTTTACTTTTATTAATTAAAATGTTTTACCTACGTGACTTTACCGAAAAAAACTAAGAATATGAATCCTTGCAGTCACGAAAGCTTCAAATCTAGAACAGCCATATCAGACATCGGCACACCCCATCGGCATATGAGTCATCGGTTCGCTGCGGCTCTAAGACTCAGGAGTCCCTGCAAGGAGCGTGGTGGAGTTATGAGGGTGGTCCCGTGTGCGTGCTCGGCATTCGAAGGACCTGAAGACCAGACTCGGTGATTTCGCCGACGATGTGTTCGGGCAGGAGCTCCATATCGGGGCAGCAGAGCAAAGAAGTTTTCATTTGGATTTTTGTTTTCTATCTACGTGACTTTACCGAAAGAACAAGGACAGTATATGTTTTTATTATTTCGCTGCTATAAATTTCTGCACGATAAGCCACTTCGTTGAACTATCATTTGTGACCAGATTGCTTCTGAAAAATAAACGAATAACTCAGTGGATTTACTCGGTAAGATAATAAATAGATATAGTTGTATATTTCAGTAATTTGTTACCTTTCTATACAGTGCACTCCGATCGGTGTTTTTGTATCGTTGTAACGTTCTGACCCCGTGCCCCTACTGGTCAGCCGTGAAAAAAAAGAGCTTCATAGCTTATCGGATTTCTCCTGCAGTACAAATAAGATTCTGATTTTAAGAAAGAAGTCGGGAGTTTCTGCCCGGAGATCACGTGGCTTGGCAGGGCTGTGCATGATCGGGTTGGCACCGCGTCTTTCGAGCGCACCTCGAACTTCTCTCGCACCGTGCGTAGCCAACGGTGCTCACCGTCGGTGCGGGGAGAGGGACAGCGATCTCAACACACGAAACGCACTTCTGAAAGAAATGAGTTTTCAATCTGGATGATTTTAAAGTGCTCTAGCTCCAGTGGCTTCCTCGTATCGGAAGGAAGAAGCGCTCCGGACGTCCCGCAGAAACGCCACGCGATGCGGTGACCACCGTCTTTGTTAGATGGCCAAAACAAATTTCGTTCTCGGTCTTTCTTTTGTTGTTGTTGTTGTTGAGCGAGTTCAAAGGCCACTTTTGGAGATCCAAGTGCCGTGCTTCCCGAGACCATCTATATATACAGAACGTGAAGAACCAGTGGCATCTACATCTGCAGAACGTGAAGAACCAGTGGCATCTACATCTACAGAACGTGAAGAACCAGTGGCATCTACATCTGCAGAACGTGAACAATCAGTGGCATCTACATCTGCAGAACGTGAAGAACCAGTGGCATCTACATCTACAGAACGTGAAGAACCAGTGGCATCTACATCTGCAGAACGTGAAGAACCAGTGGCATCTACATCTACAGAACGTGAAGAACCAGTGGCATCTACATCTACAGAACGTGAAGAACCAGTGGCATCTACATCTACAGAACGTGAAGAACCAGTGGCATCTACATCTACAAACGTGAAGAACCAGTGGCATCTACATCTGCAGAACAAGAACCAGTGGCATCTACATCTGCAGAACGTGAACAATCAGTGGCATCTACATCTGCAGAACGTGAAGAACCAGTGGCATCTACATCTACAGAACGTGAAGAACCAGTGGCATCTACATCTGCAGAACGTGAAGAACAGTGGCATCTACATCTGCAGAACGTGAACAATCAGTGGCATCTACATCTGCAGAACATGGAGAACCAGTGGCATCTGGCTGTAACCGTAATTTAGTTGTTTTCATGTATTTTATTTTTTTACCTACGTGACTTTACCGAAAAAACCAAAGAGTAGTATTGCAAAGCTTGGGGGGACAGATTTGACGGCGTCTCACCGCGTGGCTGATGCTGCTGCTGCCCGCTCACTTGGTTCTCCTCCTCGCGCCTCTGAGTCGTCCTCTCTCTCTCTCTGAGTCGTCCTCTCTCTCTGAGTGTCCTCCTCTCTCTGAGTCGTCCTCTCTCTCTCAGTCGTCCTCTCTCTCTGAGTTGTCCTCTCTCTGAGTCGTCCTCTCTCTCTGAGTCGTCCTCTCTCTCTCTGAGTCGTCTCTTTCTCTGAGTCGTCCTCTTTGAGTCGTCCTCTCTCTCTGAGTCGTCCTTTCTCTCTGAGTCGTCCTCTCTCTGAGTTGTCCTCTCTCTGAGTCGTCCTCTCTCTCTCTGAGTCGTCCTCTCTCTCTGAGTTGTCCTCTCTCTGAGTCGTCCTCTCTCTCTCTGAGTCGTCCTCTCTCTTTCTGAGTCGTCCTCTCTCTCTGAGTCGTCATCTCTCTATCTGAGTTGTCCTCTCTCTGAGTCGTCCTCTCTCTTCTGAGTCGTCCTCTCTCTCTCTGAGTCGTCCTCTCTCTCTCTCTGATCGTCCTCTCTCTCTGAGTTGTCCTCTCTCTTTCTGAGTCGTCCTCTCTCTCTCTGAGTTGTCCTCTCTCTCTGAGTCGTCCTCTCTCTGAGTCGTCCTCTCTATCTCTGAGTCGTCCCCTCTCTCTCTGAGTCGTCCTCTCTCTCCCTCTCTCTAAGCGGCTGACCACAAGGAGACAGAGCGGGGGAACTGAGCTCGCGTGCCAGGGAGCGAGACGGATCGTGGCGGTCACGTGGGGAGGCCTTCGTCCAACAGTGGATAGAACCAGCAGATTATGTACTGTATGTCTACAGTGTGTGGGGGGGGGNAGCGGTGGCGAGCGGTGAGCGCGGCCGTTATCTGCGCCGGTCCCGGGCCTCATCCCCTAGGTCGACTCAGCCTCAAATGAGTACCCGGTGCGGTGTGTCGTGAACATCGCGCTTAGGGAGACAAAGGCGGCCGGGCATGGTTGCTGCCCCCCCCCCGACCCCTCGTGTGCCACGGTGCCAGCGGCCTTCATCGGTGCCGCTACTCGCTGACGGCACTTGCTCCCGCTGGAAAGGGCCGCACGGGTGACCTTTGTCTTTGCGTTTCGGGTGACGTCACCCGCGGCGCGCGCTGCTCGATATTCCGGGAGTGCACGCGCCTCGAGACGGGCACGCGCCGCCGGGGGGAGGGGGGATAAAGGGGGGGGAGAGAGAGGAGGGGGAGAGGGGGATAGCGTGAAGGGGGTTGAGGGGAGGGGTATGGAGGGAGAGGGGGGAGGGGAGAGGGGGAGGGGGATAGGGGGAGGGGGAATAGCGTGAAGGGGGGTTGAGGGGAGGGGTATGGGGGAGAGGGGGATAGGGGGAGAGGGGGAGGGGGATAGGGGGAATAGCGTGAAGGGGGGTTGAGGGGAGGGGTAGGGGGGAGAAGGGGGTAGGGGGAGAGGGGGAGAGGGGGAAAGGGATCGGTGGGGGAGGGGGATAGAGGGAAGGGGGTTGAGGGGAGGGGTATGAGGGGAGGAGAGGGGTATGGGGGAGAGGGGGAGAGGGGAGAGGGATCGGTGGGGGAGGGGGTAGAGAGAGGATGGTGGGGAGCGAGAGAGGGAAGGAGACGGAGGAGAGAGGGACGAGACAGAGGAGGGAGAGATGGAGAGTTAACAGAGACGGGGGGAGGTGGTGACTACTTAGTCCGATCCCACCGTCTCCGCTCGGCGCTTCTTTCAGGGCGGCTGCGATATCATCGACGGCGCGCGCGTGCAGGGAGCGACATCGATTCTTTTTTCTCACGTCGCGAGGTTCACATCCTTTACTTATTTTATTTCATCCGTCGCATTTTTATTCCATCCCCCCTCCCTCCCACCCCCACCACGCTTCCACGTACGTCCCCGTTCACTCTCCAATGAACACGGGGGGGGAGGGGGCTGGGGGCTCAAGCGCCTGCGGGCAATGACAGGGAAGGCACCCACGGGTCTCGTGAGGTCTCGCAAGCTCAGCGGGGGTGAGCCTGCGTCGTGCTTGCATGGACTGGACACCACCACTGGCGTGCATGCCAGGTTGCTATAGGCTGCTCCGGGGGAGGGGGGGGGGCGGGGGGGATGAGGAGGTTTACGCAACGTGACGAGCAACACAGGGCAGTGAAGCAAAAATCGATGGTTTTGTTGTACAGTACTTGCTATGCTCCCCACGTGTGTCCTCTCCACCTCCATCAATGCGGATGGTCAAATAGCCGCCACCACCACCATGAACCACGCCCCTAAAGGGCGTGGGCAGGTCCTCATCCAGCAGTGGATAAGAGGACTGCAGATGCGCATGGACGCATTGTACGAAGAGGAAGCGAGAGAGAGAGAGACGGAGATGTGGAGTGACTGGGAGAGGGAAGAGTGGCAGACAGACGAGGAGAGAGGTGGTGGTGAACCAGCTGGTGACGTCCATGCTGTGGCACCGACTCTTCTCCCTGCACCCCCCTCCCCTCCCCCCATGAGCCTCGCAACGCGCTTCAGAAGCGAGTCCTCGACTTCTTCTGGTCGGGCGGAGGACACCGGGTCGCGGCTGGGGTCCTGGCCCTGCCACTAGACGAGGGCGGTCACGGGCCGGTGTGCGTGCGGAGTCAGCTGGCCACCGTCCAACTGCAGGCAGCACACAAGTTCCTGCACGCGCCCCTGCACCGGCCTGGAGCGTCATGGCCTCCTTCCTCCTGAAACAGCCGTCTGCAGTGCTCCAAACAACTATTCTACTTGAACCTGCAGGGCCTCTCACTGGAACAGCTGCTGCCACCTTTCTACAGGAGCGTCCTGCGGACGTGGAGCTCCCTCGCCGTCAGGAGGCTGAACCAGCCGCGATCGGCCGAAGATCTGGTCTTCGAACCGATCCTCAGGAACCCGCAGACAAAGCTGCCGTCCACCACCGCCACCCCCGGCATGGAGAGGCGCCTCACCAACGCGCGGCTCACCAGGATGGGAGATCTGGTGGAGCCTGGAACACGGGGCCGGTGGCTCGGACCAGCAGACATGGCCGCAAAGACAGGGCTGCAGTCGCTCCGGGTGGCTGCCCGGAGCCTGGCCGAAGCCAAGGGGGCCTTCTCAGCGGCAGCGGGGAGAACGCCCCCATCGGCGTTGGGGATGACGAGGCCCCCTCGGTCCCCTCGACCGGAGCTCTCCATCGTGCCGCTGCATCGCCAATGCCGACAAGCGAAGGCGGATCACAACCTGTGCCGGCTGGAAGACCTACCGGAGGAGGCCTTCGCAAATGTCAAGAGGAAGGTGCTCTACTCCTACATGGTCCCGTTTCATTAACAGGACACCCTGAGGAGCCACAAGGACCATGCCTGGAGGAAAGCCCTGCCCTGCATCTCTCCGGAGAGGCCTCGCTGGAGGCAACTCTACTCCAGCCAGACGTACAACCGCATTGGTGACCTCAGCTGGAGCATCGCCCACGGCACCGTCACCACCAACGCCTCCCTGGCGCGCTTCACCGACACGTCCCGGAGGGCCGGTCCTGCGGTGAAGTAGAGACGGTGGCGCACCAATTCGTGGAGTGCAAGAGCCTGAGACTTGTTGTTCAATGTCCTCAATAACATCCTCCTAAGGTTCAGCCTCCACTTCTCCCCGACGGTCCTCATCTTTGAATACCAAAAGGGCGACGGACCCCAACATCTTCAGGGGCTGGTCAACGTGCTCGTCGGCTACGCCAAGCTCGCCATGTACAGGGCGAGGAAGGTGGCCCTGGAGGGGAAACGTCCGGCCAGCAGTGGGCATCTTCCGCGCTCTGGTCGGAGCCAGGGTGTGTGGGCTGGAGTTCCGCCATGCGGCGCGGCTGACCCACGCCGTGCCGGCCTTCAAGGAGCAGTGGGCGATGGAGGAGGCCGTGTGCTCGGTGGCAGATGACGGGGAGCTCTGCATGCTGATATGAGCTACCCGTCGGAGGCCGTCGGACTGCGAGAAGGGCTGCGTGCAAACGAGAGAGTGACCGAGAGAGAGCGAGAGGTGGGGGTTACATAAAGCAAAGTTTTATTTAAAAAATAAAAATTGCGAAATGATGAACGAAGCAAAGTGCCGACTACATCGAGCATCTTCTTGTTTCCACTGATCGTAAAAAAAAGAGAGATAAGGGAGGGAGAGAAGCAAGAGATAAGCAGGAGGGAGAGAGACGACAGAGATTAATAGAGCGGAAATGAGATATGTAAGAGAGAGAGAAACGGAAGATATTTGAGGGAGAGAGAGAGTGGATGAGAGATAGGAAGGGGGAGAGAGATGGGGGGGCAGAGAGACGCGAAGCGATAGGGAGAGCGAAGCGAGAGGAGCAGAAGACAAGAAGGGAACACACAGAGAGAAACAGAGAGGGGGAGAGGGAGAAACGGAAAGGAACAGAGAAATAGCGACAGAGAGGGGGAGGAGGGTGAGACGCTCGCAGAGAGGGAGAGAGGAGAGAGAGGTGGGGGGGGAGAGAGGGATGACGCGGGGAGAGCGAGGGAGAGAGAGCGACAGGGAGAGAGCTACAGGGAGAGCATCATCTCCCTTAATGCACCGCTAAGATGGCGTCGGGATCGGCATCTCCCTCAACGCATCTCCCCGCGTCTCCTCCTCATCCTCCTCGTCCAAGTCGAGCAGCGTAGACGGAACGCGTCCAGGAGCAGCAGCAGCAGCAGCAGCGGCGGCGGCAGCTTCTTCTCTCGATAGGTTTACGTTTTTAAATATTTCTTCCGCTGAAAAATGCCGACGGATTGTTTCGGTGTGATATGAGAAAAATCTAAATATATAAATATTCTCAAATTCCACGTTTTGTTTTTGTTACGTCAGATCGTTAAATATTGGAAGGAAATTGTCATCAGTGTCACGTTATTATTTCACCGGTGATCTCATTTTCGTTCGATGATTTCTTTATTTATTGGTGATTATTGGAACATTATAGCGTTGCCGTCTCTGCCATGTATTGCTAACACGGCTACTGCTGCTGCTGACATTATTGTTCATTATAATTGTGTACCCGAAGATAAAGCAAATCTCACGATCGACGACAACAAAATTCTCCATCCTTACGATGCCACACAGCACGACTGCAGTCGGTCCTCGCTTGAAATCATCTTGGCAAGATACCAACACCACCACCACCGACGCCGTCGCTGCTACTGCTGCTGCTGCAGCGGCTACAGCAGCAGCCGCTGCTGACTGATGATAAAGCAGCAGCAGAAGATGGTGATGATGAAGAAGACGATTACGTAGACGGTGCAGCTGCAGCAGCAGCAGAGGTGGCAGAGTCTGCGATGAATTCTGGGACATCGCATCCGCCCTCGTAGACGATTGTTGTCGTCGCGGTACCACAGACAGCTCCCCGCAAGTCGCTCGCGCGGAGCGGATCAGCGGGGCAATTGCCGGCTGATTATTCATTTCGCGGCGTTCGGTGGTTAGCGGTAGGTGGTGGTTAGTGGTGGTGGTGGTGGTGCTGGGCGAGATGATGGTGGAGCTGCTGCTGCTGCTGCTGCTCGGGAACGAGATGCGGCTGCGTCTCCTCGTCGCCACTCTGGCGGGCCCGGCCCTCGCCTCAGCGGCGCCGCTGCCGTTCCTGAACCCCGGTGAGACGTCGTGTCGGGGTGTGGTGTGTGTGTGTGGGGTGTGTGGGGTGTGCGTGTGTGTGCGTGGGGTGTGTGGGTGTGTGTGTGTGTGTAGTGTGCGTGGTGTGTGTGCGTGTGTGGTGTGTGTGGGATGTGTGTGTGTGTGGTGTGCGTGTGTGTGGTGTGCGTGTGTGTGGGTGCGTGTGTGTGGGGTGTGTGTGGGTGTGTGGGGTGTGCGTGTGTGTGCGTGGGGTGTGTGGGGTGTGTGTTGGGTGTGTGTGGTGTGCGTGGTGTGTGGGGTGTGTGTTGTGTGTGTGTGGGTGTGTAAGTGTGTGAGGGGTGTGTGTGGTGTGTGTGGGGTGTGTGTGCGTGGGTGTGATGTGTGTGCGTGGGTATGTGTGGTGTGTGCGTGGGGTGTGTGGGTGTGGGGTGTGTGTGGGGAGTGTGGGGTGTGTGTGGGGGTATGTGTGCGTGGGATGTGCATGGTGTGTGGGGGTGTGCGTGTGTGGGTGTGCGTGGGGTGTGTGTGCGTGGGTGTTTGGGAGTGTGCGTGAGGGGTGCATGTGTGTGTGTTTATGGGGTGTGCGTGTATGTGTATGCGTGGAGTGTGCGTGTGTGGGGCGTCTGAGTGTCGGAGGTGTGTTTGTGGAGTGTGTGTGGGTGTCTGTGTGTGTGAGAGAGAGGTGTGTGAGAGAGGTGTGTGTGGGGTGAGTGTATGTCTCGGGGGTGTGTAGAGATGTGGGTTGTGTGGCGTGTGTGGAGGTGTGTGTGGAGTGGCGTGGAGTGTGTGTATGGCATGTGTGTGGGGTGTGTAGGGGTGTGTGTGTGTGGGGAGTGTGTGTGTGGCGTGTTTGTGGGGGTGTGTAGGGGTGTGTGTGTAGTGTGTGGGGGGTATGCATGTGTGGGTTCGTGTATGTGTGGGGTGTGTGTGGGGTGGGTGTGTGTATGGCGTGTGTGTGGGTATGTGTGGGGGGTGTGTGTGTGTGTAATGTGTGGGGGTGTGCATGTGTGTGGGACGGGTTTGTGTATGGCGTGTGTGTGGGTGTGTATGGGGGGGGGTATGGAGTGTGTGTGTGGGTGTGTATGGGGGGGTATGGAGTGTGTGTGTGGGTGTGTATGGGGGGGGTATGGAGTGTGTGTGTGAGCAAAAGAGAGGTGTGTGGGGAGAGGCGAGATGCACTGTGTGTGAGAGAGACAAGCGGCGGCTTGTGTGGCGTGTAAGACATGTGTGTGTGTGCGTGAGAGATGTGTGTGTGTGCGTGAGAGAGACGTGTGTGCGTGAGAGAGATGTGTGTAAGAGAGACATACGTGTGTTTGAGAGAGAGGTGTGTTTCTGTGGTGTCTGTGTGTGTGTGTGTTTGAATAAGAGAGAACCGTGTGTGGCGTATGATGTGTATGGGAGCGATGGTGTAGCGATTAGCGCGCTGCGCTACGAACCCGGCGACCCGAGTTCGATTCACAATCACGGCCAACACCGGTGACGACTATCTGTATCGGTGCTGGGCCTCCCCGAGGTCGACTCAGAGAGACAAAGGCGGTCGGGCGTGGTGCTGGCCACCCACCCCCTCGTGTGCCTTTCCGGCCTTCATAGGCGCTGGCTAACAGCACTTGCCCAACAGCCCGTTAAGGCTATACGGGGGAGCTTTGTCTTTGCCTTTGTGTGAGACAGAGATCATTGTGTGAGAGGAGGAGATGCGTTGTTGAATGTGTGTACGTGTAAGGGGACAGCTGAATGTGTGTGTGTTCTGTGCGTGTAGGAGGCAGGGTGCGTGTGTGTGCGTGTGTGTTGGAGAGAGTGGGGAGCGGTGGTGTAGCGGTTAGCGCGCTGCGCTATGAACCTGGCGACCCGGGTTCGATTCCCGCTCACGGCCAACACCCAGTGACGATTATCTGATCCGGTCCTGGGCCTCCCCTAGGTTGACTCAGCCTGAAATTAGTACTTGGTGCGGTGTGTAAACATCGACATTGGGGAGACAAAGGCGGTCGGGCGTGGTGCTGGCCACCCACCCACTTGTGTACTGTTCCAGCCTTCATAGGTGCTCGCTAACAGCACTTGCCCCCACAGTCTGTTAAGGCTATACGGGGATCTTTGTTGGAGAGAGCGGCGGTGTAGCCGTTAGCGTGACGAACCTGGCGACCCGAGTTCGATTTCCACTCACGGCCAACAACACCGAGTGACGATTATTTGAACCGCTCCTGGGCCTCCCCCTAGGTCGACTCAGCCTCAAATGAGTGCACGGTGCGGTGTGTAAACATCGCTACTCAGAGAGACAAAGGTGGTCGGGCGTGGTGCTGGCCACCTACTTCCTAGCGTGCTATGCCGGCCTTCATAGGTGCTGCTCGCGAACAGCACTTGCCCCGACAGTCTGTCAAGGCTACACGGGGGATCTTTGTCTTTGTTTGAGAGAAGAGTGTGACAGAGTATTGGTTTGAGGCGTTGTGGCTGTGGCGTGCAGGGAATGTGGGGGGGGGGGGCTCGCTAACAGCACTTGCCCCTACAGTCTGTTAAGGCTATACGGGGGATCTTTGTTGGGGGAAGACATGAGGGGTGAGATGCGTGTGAGAGGAGCGGTGGCGCAGTGGTTAGCGCGCTGCGTTATGAACCCGGGCGACCCGGGTTTGATTCCCGCTCCCGCCAAGACCAGTGACGATTATCTGCGCCTGTCCTGGGCCCTCCCCTAAGTCGACTCAGCCTCAAATGAATACCTTGGTCGCGATGTGTCAACATCGGCACTAGGGATACAAAGGCGGCCGGTGTTGGTGTTGGCCACCCACTCGCTCGTGTGCCGTTCTGGCCTTCAAGCATACGGAGGACCTTTGTCTTTGTATGCAAGTATGTACTGTATGTGTATATGGGAACGCGTAAATGTTCGAATGTATTCATGTTTGCGCGTGTAAATCTGTGTATGTGAGCCCGGGGCCCGAGTTCAACTCCTGGTCACGGCGAAACATTAGTAGCAAATATAACTCAACCGGTCCCGAACCTCGCTTAGGTGGAGTCAGCCTTAAATGAGCACGTGTTGCAGTGTGTAAACACCAGCAGTCGTGAGACAAAGACGCCGCAACGGTCATCAGAATATTTATTCGTCTTGGAGGAATCCGATGAGCTATGAAGCTCTTTTTTCGCAGGTGTCCGCGTTCGTTCGGGAAGTGTCGAAAGCAGTCCCGTTTCCGCAGCAAACTCATCCTTTTACCGATTCCGTTAGTTAAATTTTTATTCTCGATTTAAAGCTTTCGTGACTGCAGGGATTCATTTTCTGGGTTCTTTCGGTAAAGTCACGTAGAAGGGAAATTATAAAATAATAACAATAAAACATTATGTAAAATGTTAACGTGCAACTTTATTGAGGGTTCCTGTCTGTTGCCTTGGTGTGACGTGGGGCTATTTTTGCTTTTTCTATCTGGCCCAAGCAATGCAATGAATGTACTCGTGAAACGTGAACGTTTTTACTTTATTTTATGTTTTAATTGATTGACTTTCCTTTCCTATACTCTGGACTCCTATCGTTAATTTTTGTATTGTTGTTGTGACGTTCTGACCCCCGTGTGTGAAGAAGCGCTTCACAGCTCATCGGATTTTATCCACGATAAATAGCGATTCTGATTCTGATCCTCTCGGTACCAAACAGCTCCCCGATCATCTGACCAAAACATAAATAACCCCCTTCTGTTGGACATTGTGAGCGTTGAGAATGGACCTGACGCCTTCTGTCTGCGAAACATCTCCTCCTGAGTCAGCCAAGGGGTTTTGTTTTCTTTCTTTCTTTCTCAAGTCTAGACTTGCTGCCCCGTGCAGCAACAGCAGCTGCACGAGCTACAGCCCCAGTGCCGAATTCAGCTGGTGCGGGGAGGGGGGGCTGTAGCATATGTTATTATAAAGGGGCCCTAAAATATATGAAAACACACATTTTTTTTACTTGCATAGTAAAGTAATTTAATTTTTTTCATTTGCTATACAGCCAGATAACACGAAAAATCGCTAACTTTAAACACCCAGTCCTTCATAAAAAAAATTAAGTCAGTATAGTACTATAGTAATAGAGCAAGTGCAGAATCACTGAACCACAATTGATGACTTGAAAGCATTTAGCGCGGGGCCCTTGAAAGTGCGGGCCCCGTAGCTACATCTGTAGCTACTTTTGCTACTAGGACATCCGGCACTACACAGTCCTGAAACGTAACCCATTTCCCTCCCTCGGCTGAGACCAGGAAATTTTCCATCCGAACGCGATAACAGGCGCACCTTACGGACGAGCAGCTGATGGTCAGCGGACAGACCCGTGTGTGTGTCTGTATTTGGGGTGGGGCGAGATGGGCTCACGTTCGCTATTTTGCTTCACTGTAGCCCAGCCTTCGTTTAAAAGCAGGCACGTACCCAAGACGTGTGTTGATACCACCCGGCGACGAGAGAGCAGCCCTCCCCCTCCCGCCCACCATGACGTACGTGCTCTACGTTGAACTTCTTTCGCGCCGTACGTAGCCAACCGCGCTAATCGGAGTCGCGCGCCACAATATCGAGCTGCTCCGGCCCACGCCTTCCCATCACTCGTGCACCGACTGCTCGGGCATTGCTCGTGACCTCCGTGGGAATTCACGACGCTACCACTTTACCCAAGACGCGCGTGAAGAAGAGGATGAGGAGGAGGCTCAGGAGGGGCGAGTCCCCGACGTCCTGCGATTCGCAGGCTCCCACCAAACCTCACCCCGCCACGCTCACATGCTACTCCCTTCATTGTCGTTTTTTTGTTTAAAGACAAAGAGCCACTCCTTGTCGGATGATCTTACATCCCTGTCCCAAGTAGAGGACTAATCCACCCCCTCCCATGGTGACAGGGCCCATAAAACAGTCCAGCAGACCTCCCGTATTCCACAACAGACCCCGGCGGTACCGATCCAGCTCCCGACCGACGAATTGCAGCCTCTCTTCCCCAGTGAGCATTCATGCGTTGCACGTGGCCAGCCGTGGTGATTGCTTCCTCTCTCTCTGCAGGCTCTCAGAGTGGGGGGCGTGGGGGGCGTGGAGGCGGGGTGGGGGGGTGTGGTTGGGGAGGGGCATTCAGTCGACTGGGTCCACCAGACACGGTGCCACAGTGGCGAGATGTTAACTACCTCGCCTGGTGTACAGGAGGTCGTGGGCTCGACCCGGACCCTGACGCTAATTTGGGGTTTGCAGTTTTTGTGGTCGTGTGGATTCATCTCCGGCTCCTGCGGCTTTTCCCTCCACATTTAGAATGAACGTGCGTTTTAGAGTATTGGGCTGATATCCATTTACACGTGAAAAGCCACTTCGTTGAGGTATCATATGTGGCCATATCTATATACCAGGTAAGGCACATGAGCTATATAACTTAGAGCTCAGTCTGCCAGTCATCTCAGTCGGTTAACCCCTGGCACCTGGGTCTTTCCCTTGACTTCTGCCAACAGGGAGCCTTCGACGCTTCACGTGACCTCAAAGTGCACCTAGCCTGGCACAAGCGCCGTGGTGACGTCACTGCCACTTTATAGTGAACGCCGGTTGTTGTGAGCTAGTGTGTATGTGTGTGTTAGTGTGTATGTGAGTTAGTGTGTATGTGTGTGAGTCAATGTGTGTGTGAGTTAGTGTGTATGTGTGTGTTAATGTGTGTGTGAGTTAGTGTGTATGTGTGTGAGTTAATGTGTGTGTGAATTGGTGTGTATGTGTGTGTTAATGTGTGTGTGTGGGGAGCGGTGGTGTAGCGGTTAGCGGTCCTGGGCCTCCTCCCCTAGGTCGACTCAGCCTCAAATGAGTACCTGGTGCGATGTGTAAACATCGCCACCGAGGAGACAAAGGCGGCCGGGCGTGGTGTTGGCCACCCCATCGCGTGCCGTGCCGGCCTTTATAGGTGCTCGCTAACAGCACTTGCCCCTACAGTCTGTTAAGGCTATGCGGGTGGTCTTTGTCTTTTTGAGTGAGTGTGAGTGAGTGTGTATGTGTGTGTATGTGTGTGGATGTGTGTGGATGTGTGTGATTTTTGACGAAGCATTAAAAGGTCAACACCCCCCCCGTCCCAAGTGCTTCACCCCCCCCTCTCATCCCTCTCCCTCTCACCCACCCTCCTCTCGCCCCTCCCTCCACTCCCGTTCTGCTACCCTGGTTTCCTCGCATCTCTGACCTCAACCACGTGGTGGTGATGGCAATGATGATGGTGGTAGTGGTGATGTTGGTGATGCTAGTGGTTATGATGATGGCGATGATGATGGTGGTGATGTTGGTGATGTTGGTGATGATGGTGATGATGGCCTTGATGGTGGTGATGATGATGATAGTGGTTATGATGGTAATGATGATGGTGGTGGTGGTGATGACGATGATTGTGGTGATGTTAGTGATGATAGTGGTTATGATGGTGGCGATAATGGTGGTGGTTATGATGGTGATGGTGGTGATGACGGCCATGATGGTGGTGATGATGATGATGGTGGTGATGGTGATAGTGGTGATGACGGCCATGATGGTGGTGATGATGGTCACACACTTGTATAGACCTGCCACACCTGGATGGAGTTGGCACACCGGCATAGACACGACAAGCCTGGGAAGTGTATCTATCGGGAGTGTCCAAATGCGCCTGATGCGGCGACGGTGGCTCGCTGCAGCCAGCGCTTCCCTTTCTCACGGAATATTTTCCGGAAACAGAGCCCGAGCAGCTCAAACTGGACGTTGCACGTGCGTCCACGTGTGTCCACGTGTGTCCAGGTGTATGCACGTGTGTGTCACACGTATGCAAGTGTGTACAGGTGTACACGTGTCTGTCAGGTCGGTAGGTATGTGTATGCACGTTAAACTTCTTTCGCACCATATATAGCCAACCATGCTCATCGGAGGTGCAGCTCAGGTGTATAGAGGTGTGGGGAGCGGTGGTGCAGCGGTCAGCGCGCTGCGCTACGAACTCGCAGGCCCAAGTTCGATTCCCGCTCACGGCCACTCACCCCAGTCACGATCATCTGAAGCGGTCCTGGGCCTCCCCCAGATCGAAACAGCCTCAGACGAGTACCTGTTGGCGGTGTGTAAACATCGGCACTCGGAAGACAAAGGCGGCCAAGCGTGGTGCTGGCCACCCACCCTGGCGTGTGCCGTGCCGAGCTACGTTGGTGCTCGGCTAACAGCACTTGCCCCTGCAGACGGTTAAGGCCATACTCTTTGGTTCTTTCGGTAAAGTCACGTAGGTAGAAATACATGAAAATAAAGCAAATCACGATGTTTCTATTGCAACTACTACTACTCTATTTTTCCGTGTTAATTTCCCCCAGCATTCCCAGACCTCCCACTTCCAGCCCCCCCCCCTTCAGCCTCAACTCCTCTCTCCCCTAGCGCTCACGCAGCCCCCCCCCATCCTCCTACCCCCCCCTTCTCTCTCCTCCCTTTCCCCTCCCCCTTCTTACCTATGTAGAGGAGTAAAATGGGGACGTGACGTCAAGTGTGCCGTCCAGTGCGATGGCGTCACGTCTCATCGGGTACTTAAGGGAGACCCCGTGACGAAAGCGGGGTCACTGTGGGAACGGGTAGAGTAAGCAGGGTGAAGAGAAAACCAGGGGTAGAGAGAGAGATCGAGTCGTGAGTCTGGGGAGAAGCCGGTGGTAGCCATAGAGGTGCTTCTCTCTCCGCTCGGTGGAGTCGGCAGAGTCCACGATCCGACACGAGAGAGAGAGAGAGACCGGAGCTAGCCGGCAGGGACCCGGACTCAGAGTAGGACCCCTAGCCCCTGGGAGTTGTGTACCCTTGTGTGTTATTGTAACAGCTTTAATAAACCCTTGGCGAAATCCCTTAACATATCGCAGTCTCCGAGTGCGTCCGTGGGAACTTCTCTACACCTATATAACCTCTCTCCCACTTGAGCAAAACAAAATGTCTTGCTGTGGTTTTCCCACCTGACGATGATTGCTCGTGTTGCAATCGAAACGTCGTGATTGGTTTCATTTTAATTAATCTCTAACGACGTGATTTTGCCGAAAGAACCAAAGAGTAATGGGCGAATCGACTTCAACGCCAACCGATCAATGCTACCGATTTCACTGTCAAGGCAAGCACAGCTTAGCCCCTCGCTGATGTGATATCAGAGGGTTTTCCCCTCTAGGTTATGGAATATTGGAGTCGGGTCTATGACGCGATGCGTTCTTCCAAAAAGACGCGCAAATCGGAACGCCTTTTCCCATTCATTTCACGCTAAAAGTTAGGGACGTGTTTCGGACAGTCGTTCCAACTCATAACCTAAAATGTAATGTACACCTATATCAGTCTTCGAAATGCAAAACATGTTAATAAAGAGCATCATAATTAAAAACTTTTGAATAATAAGAATAATTATTATCTTTTAAAATCAAAATAATCAACCTTAATCAGAGAAATCACCAAAACATCTGCTGCACGTTTGGAATGGCTGGACGGGTGACGGTGGAGGCGTTGACTGTGTTGCCCCGGAGCTGGGACACCGGGACGCCGTCGCGGATGGCTGACGCTGCCTCCCGTGCCGCTTCTCGTTTGATGATCCTCGCGATGCGTGGTTCGAGTGAAATTTCGCTCGCGCGGAAATTCGATTCCGTCAATCGAAAAGTGTCAATCGCCGCGGCGCGAAATTTCGTCAAACAAAGGAAGGATATCTGTATTCGAGATCCTACAGCAAGAAAGGGGTCATTCCCCATTGCATGCGCCATGAAAAAGGACCATTATCCGAAACGTCGCCTATTATTTATTTCATTTTAAGGCCCCACACACACACACAGTGATGCGCTTCTGTGATCGTCTGGAACGCTCTTACAGCTATGCAGTTTTAAATCTCGATTGGAAACTAATTTCTGTAGATCTGATTTTCGCGTTTAGATTGTTGTCTTCCCCGCACCTCCGATTGGCGCGGTTGACTACGTACGGTGCGAAAGAAGTTCAGCAACATCCATGCACAGTGTGATTGAAGAACGTGTTGAGATTTGCTGTTGTCAGTGCCTCTACGCCACTGCCAACGCAGCAGCATTGTATCATCAGCAGTGGCGTCGGCACACGATCTATTCGCGAGGTACTCAGAGACTGATCCTCGCGCGGTGGGGACGGGGGGTTACAAACCCTCCTCCCGGATTGAGCGGGCTGATGGATCCGTGACCTCACACAGCCCGCATGTCACCTCCCAGCAGCAGCAGCAGCAGCAGCAGATATTGCTCACACTCATCCTGATGCTTTCCTAGCTGTAACCCTGACACTAAACCCTAACCCTAGACCTTAATTCAGACCCTGACTCTAGACCCTAACCCTAGCCATCGCGACCAACTCTGCCTTAGCACAACCAAAAACTCTACTTCATTCGGTTCAGTGAATCGCTGGATTTGTGCCACTGTGGGCACACAGCTGCTGTAGAGAATTCCAGAGCTCCAAAGCCACCGAGGGCACCGTCATCTTCATCATCACCACCACCACCATCGTCATCATCACCATCGTCATTACCTTAATTATCACTAGTATTATCATAACTGGCATCGTCATCTTCATGATTATCATCATCGGTCGTCGCCAAAGGAACGTGGACAATTACATCTCCGGCTGCTGGTCGTTGTTTTCTTGTCTTGGACCCCATAGGGGCAGTCATATCGGATTATCCGCATGGACGATGCAGACGTCCGTGCAGTTTAGAGGGAGTGTGGGGGCGGGCAGGGCGCTGTGCGTGGTGCTGATGTGGAGAGCAAAGGGTGTGGGGCGCTGTGCGTGGTGCTGATGTGGAGAGCAAAGAGTATGGGGCGCTCTGCGTGGTGCTGATGTGGCGAGCAAAGAGTGTGTGGCGCTCTCCGTGGTGCTGATGTGGAGAGCAAAGGGTGTGGGGCGCTGTCCGTGGTGCTGATGTGGAGAGCAAAGGGTGGGGGCGCTCTGCGTGGTGCTGATGTGGAGAGCAAAGGGTGTGGGGCGCTCTGCGTGGTGCTGATGTGGAGAGCAAAGGGTGTGGGGCGCTCTGCGTGGTGCTGATGTGGAGAGCAAAGGGTGTGGGGCGCTCTGCGTGGTGCTGATGTGGAGAGCAAAGGTGTGGGCGCTCTGCGTGGTGCTGATGTGGAGAGCAAATGGTGTGGGGCGCTCTGCGTGGTGCTGATGTGGAGAGCAAAGGGTGGGGGCGCTGTGCGTGGTGCTGATGTGGAGAGCAAAGGGTGTGGGCGCTCTGCGTGGTGCTGATGTGGAGAGCAAAGGGTGTGGGGCGCTCTGCGTGGTGCTGATGTGGAGAGCAAAGGGTGTGGGCGCTCTGCGTGGTGCTGATGTGGAGAGCAAAGGTGTGGGGCGCTCTGCGTGGTGCTGATGTGGAGAGCAAAGGGTGGAGGGCGCTCTCCGTGGTGCTGATGTGGAGAGCAAAGGTGTGGGGCGCTCTGCGTGGTGCTGATGTGGAGAGCAAAGGGTGTGGGCGCTCTCCGTGGTGCTGATGTGGAGAGCAAAGGGTGGAGGGCGCTCTCCGTGGTGCTGATGTGGAGAGCAAAGGGTGTGGGGTGCTGTGCGTGGTGCTGATGTGGAGAGCAAAGGGTGTGGGGCGCTCTGCGTGGTGCTGATGTGGAGAGCAAAGGGTGGGGGCGCTCTGCGTGGTGCTGATGTGGAGAGCAAAGGGTGATGAAATAGACAGTGAAATTAGGTCTCAGTTCAACCGTGCACAATACTCTCAAACCACTCCAGTCTAGGTACCATACTCTTTGGTTCTTTCGGTAAAGTCACGTAGGTATAAATAAAAACATTTATTAAAATAAAATACATTTATTTAATTTTCTACCTACGTGACTTTACCGAAAGAACTAAAGAATATGGACCCCTACAGTCACAAAAACTACAAATCTAGATTCTAGTCTCGGTTCTGTAGGCTCTCCACTCTAGTAGACATCTCTATACTCTCCGCCCCACGCTAGTCGATGTTCTCTAAACCCTCCACCCCATTCCACCCGACTCTAGGTTATATTTCACGACACACGTAGTCGAGTAAAGTTCCGTGAACAAGAGGCAGATAGAGCGAGATAGGGATAGAGAGGGGGGGGAGATAGATGGGAAAAGTGAAAGAACATGAGAGAGAGAGAGAAACCCAGAGGCAGAGCGAGGACAAGAAGCGAATGAGACACGGAGAGAGTGGGAGGGAGAGAGGGAGAGAGTGGGAGAGAGAGGGAGGGAGTGAAGGGGAAGGCATGAAAGATATAGGGAGAGGGAGGGAGCGAGAGGGGGGGGTGGCAGCAAAGAAGCAAAGAGGGATGAAGGGACGACAGAACAAACAAACAAAAAGCGACACTGAGCATGAAAGAGAGAGAGAGAGAGGAGAGAGCAGTGGAGAGAGAGAGAGGAGAGAGAGAGCGGTGGAGAGAGCGGTGGAGAGAGCGGTGGAGAGAGAGCGGTGGACAGATGTACGATGATAAGAGAGAGTGGGGGAGTGAGCCGCTGATGCTGGTGCGTGGAAGGACTACCCAGTACGGTTATGTAACCCTCCCGCCCCTACTGCCCCCCACTGCCCCCCTCATTTCGCCCCCCCCCGCACCCGGCCTCGTCTCCCCGCTCCCTCCAGAGGCGGAGCCGTGAATTTTTTGTGCCACATTACGGGTCGCCATCTTGTGCCTCGGGGCAGAAAGGGAACGAGAGCGCGAGAACGACCGGCAGAGAGGGAACGAACGAGGGATTGGGAGAGAGAATGAATGAGGCAGAACGAGGAGAGGAAGACAATGATGAGAGAATGATAGAATGAAAGCACGGCTGGTTATGTGTGGTGTGAAAGAAGTTCAACATGCGTACAGAGCAAGAGAAGGAATGAGAGTGACTGGAAGAATAAATGATGCACACAGAATGAAGAGAGAGAGAGAGAGAGTAATAGAATGAATGAGAGTGGAGAGAGAATGAATGAATCACACAATAAATGAGTAAGAAAGAATTATGGATAATGTGAATGCGATCACAATATTATACGTAGACAGATCGGCGATTATAAGAGACAGTATTAGCGATGCTATGAAAATAAATAAATGAATGAAAGAATGAGCGAGGGAATTAGAAAATAACAGTAAACGAATGAGACCGGGAGAGAGAATGAGATAGTAAATGAGAGAGGAACGAATAAGGGAATGAATGAGACGAGAAGTGAGGATGAGTGAGGAAGTTATCGTATGAGAGCGAATGAGAGCGAGCGACAGAGAACGGCCGAGCATTTGCCATGCTGTGATTTACAGAAATGAAACCCACGAATGAATGGCAGAACGAGAGAAGGAATGAGAGAGAGAGAGAATGAGAAATAACAGCGAGAGAGGACGATGATATCAATCAATCGCGTAATTAAACTGGCGAGTGGAGGGATTTATTAAATGGGTGAATGACAGCGATAGGGAGGGAGGGAGGGGAGTACAGAATGAGACATTCTGTACCCCAAGTGGAGACATTCCCAAATCGCTACAGCGGCTAAAAAAAAGTCATTCACCCCCCCCCCCACGTGACCCCTCCCTCATTCCACCCCCCTCGCCCTCCCCCGACGTGACCCCTCCCTCGCCCCCCCCCAGTGTTGGCAACTGCCTTCCCAGGTCTGCCCTCGCAAAGGCAATTTATCAATAAATCTATCAATTAATCTTGCCCCTGATGATTATTGTTATAATATCACGAAAATTATTATAATGTAATGTTTAAATGAGCCAATTTGTAAGAATTTTACTATCACAATGCTATAAAATGTACAGAATGTTATTTAATAATGGTAATTACACTAATTTTAATACTATTATGATTCGTACGATAATATGAGTACTATCATACTCTACTTGTTGAGATATTGTTCGCTGCTTTTGACTTCGAGATCACTCAGCCGGTTCGACGGGATCAAGTCGGAAAACTATAGACTAGAGTGGAGAGTCTAGAGCAGCTAGACTAGAGTGGAGAGTCTAGTGCAGCTAGACTAGAGTGGAGAGTCTAGAGCAGCTAGACTAGAGAGTCTAGAGCAGCTATACTAGATTGGAGAGTCTAGAGCAGCTAGACTAGAGTGGAGAGTCTAGTGCAGCTAGACTAGAGTGGAGAGTCTAGAGCAGCTAGACTAGAGTGGAGAGTCTAGAGCAGCTAGACTAGAGTGGAGAGTCTAGAGCAGCTAGACTAGAGTGGAGAGTCTAGAGCAGCTAGACTAGAGTGGAGAGTCTAGAGCAGCTAGACTAGAGTGGAGGTCTAGAGCGGCTAGACTAGAGTGGAGAGTCTAGTGCAGCTAGACTAGAGTGGAGAGTCTAGAGCGGCTAGACTAGAGTGGAGAGTCTAGAGGGGGGGGGGAGCAGCTAGACTAGAGTGCAGCTAGACTAGAGTGGAGAGTCTAGAGCAGCTAGACTAGAGTGGAGAGTCTAGAGCAGCAGACTAGAGTGGAGAGTCTAGAGCGCTAGACTAGAGTGGAGAGTCTAGGCAGCTAGACTAGAGTGGAGAGTCTAGAGCAGCTAGACTAGAGTGGAGAGTCTAGAGCAGCTAGACTAGAGTGGAGAGTCTAGTGCAGCTAGACTAGAGTGGAGAGTCTAGAGCAGCTAGACTAGAGTGGAGAGTCTAGTGCAGCTAGACTAGAGTGGAGAGTCTAGAGCAGCTAGACTAGAGTGGAGAGTCTAGTGCAGCTAGACTAGAGTGGAGAGTCTAGAGCAGCTAGACTAGAGTGGAGAGTCTAGTGCAGCTAGACTAGAGTGGAGAGTCTAGAGCAGCTAGACTAGAGTGGAGAGTCTAGAGCAGCTAGACTAGAGTGGAGAGTCTAGAGCAGCTAGACTAGAGTGGAGAGTCTAGAGCAGCTAGACTAGAGTGGAGAGTCTAGAGCAGCTAGACTAGAGTGGAGAGTCTAGAGCAGCTAGACTAGAGTGGAGAGTCTAGAGCAGCTAGACTAGAGTGGAGAGTCTAGAGCAGCTAGACTAGAGTGGAGAGTCTAGAGCAGCTAGACTAGAGTGGAGAGTCTAGTGCAGCTAGACTAGAGTGGAGAGTCTAGAGCAGCTAGACTAGAGTGGAGAGTCTAGAGCAGCTAGACTAGAGGGAGCTGAGAGCTAGACTAAGGAGAGTCTAGAGCAGCTAGACTAGAGTGGAGAGTCTAGAGCAGCTAGACTAGAGTGGAGAGTCTAGAGCAGCTAGACTAGAGTGGAGAGTCTAGAGCAGCTAGACTAGAGTGGAGAGTCTAGTGCAGCTAGACTAGAGTGGAGAGTCTAGAGCAGCTAGACTAGAGTGGAGAGTCTAGAGCAGCTAGACTAGAGTGGAGAGTCTAGAGCAGCTAGACTAGAGTGGAGAGTCTAGAGCAGCTAGACTAGAGTGGAGAGTCTAGAGCAGCTAGACTAGAGTGGAGAGTCTAGAGCAGCTAGACTAGAGTGGAGAGTCTAGAGCAGCTAGACTAGAGTGGAGAGTCTAGAGCAGCTAGACTAGAGTGGAGAGTCTAGAGCAGCTAGACTAGAGTGGAGAGTCTAGAGCAGCTAGACTAGAGTGGAGGTCTAGAGCAGCTAGACTAGAGTGGAGAGTCTAGAGCAGCTAGACTAGAGTGGAGAGTCTAGAGAGCTAGACTAGAGTGAGAGTCTAGAGCAGCTAGACTAGAGTGGAGAGTCTAGAGCAGCTAGACTAGAGTGGAGAGTCTAGAGCAGCTAGACTAGAGTGGAGAGCTAGAGAGCTAGACTAGAGTGGAGGTCTAGAGCAGCTAGACTAGAGTGGAGAGTCTAGAGCAGCTAGACTAGAGTGGAGAGTCTAGTGCAGCTAGACTAGAGTGGAGAGTCTAGTGCAGCTAGACTAGAGTGGAGAGTCTAGTGCAGCTAAACTAGAGTGGAGAGTCTAGAGCAGCTAGACTAGAGTGGAGAGTCTAGAGCAGCTAAACTAGAGTGGAGAGTCTAGAGCAGCTAGACTAGAGTGGAGAGTCTAGAGCAGCTAGACTAGAGTGGAGAGTCTAGAGCAGCTAGACTAGATGGAGAGTCTAGAGCAGCTAGACTAGAGTGGAGAGTCTAGAGCAGCTAGACTAGAGTGGAGAGTCTAGAGTAGCTAGACTAGAGTGGAGAATCTAGTGCAGCTAGACTAGAGTGGAGAGTCTAGAGCAGCTAAACTAGAGTGGAGAGTTAAGCAGCTAGACTAGAGGAGAGTCTAGAGCAGCTAAATAGAGTGGAGAGTCTAGAGCAGCTAGACTAGAGTGGAGAGTCTAGAGCAGCTAGACTAGAGTGGAGGTCTAGAGCAGCTAGACTAGAGTGGAGAGTCTAGAGCAGCTAGACTAGAGTGGAGAGTCTAGAGCAGCTAGACTAGAGTGGAGAGTAGAGAGCTAGATAGAGTGAAGAGTCTAGAGCAGCTAGACTAGAGTGGAGAGTCTAGAGAGCTAGCTAGTGGAGAGTCTAGAGTGGCTAGACTAGAGTGGAGAGTCTAGAGCAGCTAGACTAGAGTGGAGAGTCTAGAGCAGCTAGACTAGAGTGGAGAGTCTAGAGCAGCTAGACTAGAGTGGAGAGTCTAGTGCAGCTAGACTAGAGTGGAGAGTCTAGAGCAGCTAGACTAGAGTGGAGAGAGACGCTAGACTAGAGTGGAGAGTCTAGAGCAGCTAGACTAGAGTGGAGAGTCTAGTGCAGCTAGACTAGAGTGGAGAGTCTAGTGCAGCTAGACTAGAGTGGAGAGTCTAGAGCAGCTAGACTAGAGTGGAGAGTCTAGAGCAGCTAGACTATAGTGGAGAGTCTAGAGCAGCTAGACTAGAGTGGAGAGTGTAGAGCAGCTAGATTAGAGTGGAGAGTCTAGTGCAGCTAGACTAGAGTGGAGAGTCTAGTGCAGCTAGACTAGAGTGGAGAGTCTAGTGCATGGTCCATCGTGGAGAGTTTAGCGCCGCTGGACTTCCGTCGATATTCGGAAGCAGCTAGACTAAATTGTAGAGTCTAAAGTTGCTTGTTTAGTTTGTTGACTCTAGTGCGGTTGGACTAGGGTGGAAAGAGCAACTGGACTAAATTTGAAAGTTTAAAACGGCCCCTCAACGGCTGACCACTTCAGAATCAGACTCTTTATTTCGACTGCAGGAGGAATCCCCGATGAGCTGTGAAGTTGTTTTCTTTTTAATCACAGATGACCAACATGGGCGGGTCAGCAAGTTACACAAGCCAACAATACGCGCACACAAAACATAATCGGAGTGCAAAATAGGAAAAAATGCGCAAAAATATCAGTAATAAATACATTACAACGTCGAACTATCGATAGCGCACGGGCGATGAACCAACGTTGCAAGTCGCGTTAACCCTTGACCCCCGTCACCTCCCCCGTGACGACCCCTGCCGGCAGACGTGGCGGTGCTGGGTCGACGGTGTCGCCCTCCTCGTCCTCCCTCCTCGTCACCGTCCTCTCCTGCTCGGGCATCGTCGTCTTCCTCGTCCTCGTGCTCGCCTGCTCCTGCTGCCACCGCTCGGGAGTGCGCTTCAAGGTGGGGGCGCCGTCGGCGGGTCACGTCGGGGGGGGTCACGTCGGCGGGGGAGGTCACGTGAGGGGTTACGCCAGGGTCACGTTGAGATCACGCAGAAGTGACGCCGGGGTTATCAAGGGTCAAGTCGGAGTCACGTCGGGGTCATGCCAGGGGTCATGTCAGGGGTCACGTTGGGGTCATGCCAGGGTCATGCCAGGGTCACGTTGGGGGGGTCAAGTCGGAGGGGTCACGTGAGGGTTACGCCAGGGTCACGTTGAGGTCACACAGAAGTGATGCCGAGGTTATGAAGGGGTCAAGTCGGAGTCGCGTCGGGTCACGCCAGGGTCACGTCAGGGGTCATGTCAGGGTCACGTTGGGGTCACGCCAGGGTCATGTCAGGGGTCACGTTGGGGTCATGCCGTGCCACATCAGGGGTCACGCAGGGGTTTCGACGGGGTCACAGGGATGAGGGGTAAAACGTCGAAGTCATGGGGTGGAGAGGGGTGTCAGCGGTCCAGGTCGTCATCAGCCATGGTCAGTCCGTGGCTGGATGAAGGCGCCACGGCGGTGTTGCACGCTGCGCTACGAACCCGGCGACCCGAGTTCGATTCACAATCACGGCCAACACCGGTGACGACTATCTGAATCGGTGCTGGGCCTCCCCGAGGTCGACGCAGCCTCAAATGAGTACCTGGTGCGGTGTGTAAACATCGCACTGTGGAGACAAAGGCGGTCAGCATGGTGCTGGCTACCCATCTCCTCGTGTGCCGTGAAGGCATTCCTAGGTTCATAATCAACGTTTTTGGGTTAGATCGCGTTATTTATAAATGTGTCGTAACCCTCCACCACTCGACACGGCCAATCAGCCACGTTGACAAAAGACAAATAGTTAACTGTTTTAGCCCACCGGTGTGTTGAAGCGTGAAACCACAACATTTACAATGTTTTGAGTACGACGTTTCGCCGGTAATTGCATCCAGCATCATCGGGCACTTCGCCCGATGATTATGAATAATATTGGTTGCGAAAGCCTACGTGTTAAGCATTTATAGGTGTTCGCTAACAGCACTTGCTCCAACAGTGTGTTAAGGCTATAGGGGGGTCTTTGTCTTCGTGCCAATTGTGCCAAGGGCACAGTGGGAAGTACATGGGGTCAACCGATAACACGCGGGATTGCCTTTATTTCGAATGGGAATCAGAATATTTATTTATATTGGAGAAATCCGAAGAGCTGTAAAGCTCTTTTTCCCAGGTGTCCTGTAGGGGCGAGTCAGAACTACAACAAAAATAGAAAAACGCGATCGGAGTGCAAAGAAAAGAAAGGTACGTAGATGACACGTTCGTCATCTGGCCACATGGCCGACCAGCTCTGAACCAATTCTCAACCACATACACCCAGCCATCAAATTCACCATGGAGGTGGAAAAGGATGGCAAGCTACCTTTCTTGGATGTTCTAATCGAAAAGAGACCATATGGCTCAATGGGACACTGTTTACAGGAAAGCCACCCATACGGATGCATATCTAAAACTTGACTCCCACCACCATTCATCCCAGAAGAATTCCCTCATCAAAGCTCTAAACCATAGAGCTCATGTATTTCCGACTGTCATCACCAGTGAACTGGAACACATACACCAAACTTTCAAGATGAATGAATATTCAGACTACATAACCGTAAAGCTATCACCCCAACCGTTGGGAAAGAACCATCTGAGGACCGAATCAAAACCATCACCTTGCCATACATAGCAGGGGTCACTAAAAATATTTCCAAAATCATGAGCAAACAGAAGATCCAGGTTCGATTCAACACAATACATAAAATTCGTGATCTGATCCCATCTGTGAAGGATGTGATCCCTGACATACAATACCCCGGCATCTACAAAACTAAGCTGTGCCTACGGCAGTAGTGACATTGGGGAAACTAAGCGACATGTCTCGGACCGTGTTCGTGAACACAAGGCAAATCTGAAACACGGTAGGACCAATACCTCGGCCGTGGCTGATCATTGTTTTAATGGGGTGGGCTCACACGAAATTGATTTCTCTACGATGAAGGTACTTTGCAAGCCCACTGGCTATCAACAAAGATTCGTTCATGAAGCCATCCATATATTTCGACACAGACACAATTTCAACCGAGAAGATGGGTACAAACTGAGCAATCATCGGAAGGACGTTATCAACCAGTTTAAATCATAACTGGCAGTGATGTTCCCATCCAACCACCAATCCGATGTTAGTTGTGCTCTACGCCCATTTCAAACTTGCGCTTTCACAGGATTCACACCAACACAGCCACTTCGCGTGCCGACCCCTCGGTTGCGGCTTTGTGATCTCCCATTAACAAGATAATTTCCCATTAACTTGTCAGCAGCCAATGACACTGTATTGTCATTGGCTGCTGACATTTGGGCTACGCCCATTTCAAAACCCTTACAAACAGTTTGCCTTTAAAAGCTAACCCCCCTTTTCCTGAAGACGACCGCTTGTGTTGCGATCGAAGCGTCGTCGTTTTAGTTTTTTGTTATTTTCTTTGAACCCATCTACGTGGCTTTACCGAAAGACCCAAAGAATATGTAAATAAATCAATTTAAAAAAAATATACAAATAAAACTAAACAATTTTTAGTTGTTTTTACCAAGTAAGACCCACTGAGCTATTAGCTTGTTTTTTCAGAAGCGACCTGGCCACACATGATAGCTCAACGAAGTGAAAGCTTATGGCGTGGACATTTATCGCAGCACAACAACGACGTGGACCCATTGAGACGCGTCAAACAGCAATTGCCTCTCGTGTGCAACGGAGATCTGGGTTACGTGAAGTACATTTAAGCACGCGAGTTTAAATATATATACGCAGTACATTTGTAAATGTAACAAAGGCAGTCTGACTCGAACAATGATCGAATATAAATCTGAATGAGGCTACGTAAGGAGGTGAATTGCACTGCGAGAGAGGAAATAAAATGCGCACGAAATATAATTTCAATTCTGAAAGGATTGAGAGTGACTCAATCGGGCAAAGTTGAGGCGACTGAGATTTTTTTTTTTAGCTCAACGAAGTGTTACAATTACATTTAAAAAAACGTGTGCAAAGTAGCAATGAACACATTCCTGCGGAGAGAGCTGGTAGGAAGGTTTGGTTGCTCGGTCAATGGCCAGGGTCAACGGCGGCGTGGTGTATTCCGCAAATATGCCCGACTGTGAGGGCGGGCACAAGGCGGCGTGAGTAGGTTAAACGTTGAGTTTTATAAGGGCACCACGGGGTGACCAGCCCCTCCCCTCCCAGACCCACCCCTCCCACCTCCCACCCTCCCCACCCAGCCCAGCCCCTCCCACCCTCCCTTCCTCACCCAGCCACCACCCTCCCACCAGCCCTCCCACCCTCCCTCCCACCCAGCCCTCCCCACCCAGCCCTCCCTCCCCACCCCACCTCCCCTCTCCACCCAGCCCCACCCCACCCATTTTTGCATGCACGACGGACGGACGGACACAATAATCCCCTGTGAGCTGGTGGAACCAGGAGGTTCTTCAATAGTGAATGTTTATTGTAGCATAGTTTGGAAGCGTAAAGTCGACTTACATTTTGTCGGACGTGCCGAAGAAATCAATGAAGGCACCAAACGCACCGTGATTCGGCGTCGAATCATTTATCGCCTTCGCTTTCTGTAAAGATACGTGAAATCGAAAGCGAATTTGCGTAAATAATTATATTATAGCCGCTCGACATTCTTCTGCTTTCGTCAACAAATCCAGGCACACGTGAATAATAATGAGGGGGGGGGCGCATGTAGAGTGGCGTCACGCGCGGGACACACACACACATCCTTCTTTGGATCGTTATATTAGTTGCTGCGTTGATTTCTTTATAAGCTTTACTTTCCATGAAGAAAGGTCAGAAAATAATTTGCGTAAAAATTTTCGTTTCCGCTCCACCTTCATGTGGAGTGACGTCACCCGCTCATGATTATTCATGAGGGGGGCTGGTCGACGTGAAGTGACGTCACGCGCGTTACACACAGACATTCTCGGCTCATTATACTAGTAGAAACATTTTTGTTATCATTTTAATACTGCCGAAAAAAAGATTCCCATCGATAGCACTTGCCCCAACGGTCTGCGAAGGCTACACGGTGTGGTTGGGTGGGTGATCTTTGCCTTCGTGCGTGTGCGTGCGCGTCCACCTTGCGCAGGAGTTTGAGAACACGGACGTGGAGGACGAGGAGGCCGCGGGCTTCAGCCCCCCCGCCTCCGAGCTGCTGCCCTCGTCTCCGTCGACGCACGACGTCTACGTGCTGCCCCTGGCCAACCTCTCGCACGGAGGGCAGCAGCAGCAGCAGCCCGCTGGCGGTACGCGGCGCGAGACGCGGCACGGTTAGACGGGACACGGTCAGACGCGGCACGGTCAGATGTGACACGGTTAGACGCGACACGGTTAGATGTGACACGAGACGTGACACGGTTAGATGTGACACGGTTAGATGTGACACGGTTAGATGCGACACAGTTAGACGGGACACGGTTAGATGTGACACGGTTAGATGTGACACGGTTAGACGCGACACGGTTAGATGGGACACGGTTAGACGTGACATGGTCAGATGTGACACGAGACGCGACACGGTTAGATGTGACACGAGACGTGACACGGTCAGATGTGACACGAGACGTGACACGGTCAGATGCGACACGGTTAGATGTGACACGGTTAGATGGGACATGGTCAGACGCAGCGCGACGCGACGCAGACATGACGAGACGTGACACGTCAGGACACGACGAGACACGAGACACGGCCAGACATGATGAGGCACGGCGAGACACGTGACACGGTCAGACATGATGAGGCACGGCGAGACGCGAAGAGACACGACACGACCAGACGCGATACAAGGAGACGCGACCAGGGTGTCCACCTCTCAACAGCGATGAGGTTGGGGGTGGATGGGGGAGGGTTGGAATATTTTCTGGAGCTCAGCACTCGAACAGATCCAGATACAAAGTGAAGCTCTGCTTGTTCCCATTAGAGACGCGTAGTGAAGCTTATTGGGGCGCTGCGGTGGCGAGATGTTAACTACCTCGCCTGATATGCAGGAGGTCGTGGGTTCGACCCCGACCTTGACGCCTGCTGTATAGTTGGAGTTTGCGTGTCTCTCTCTCCCCGTGGTCGCGTGGATTTTTCTCCGGGTCCTTCGGTTTCCCCCCATTGAGGATAACGTCACGCGTTTAGAGTATTTTGCCGCTGTACATGTCCACGCGATAAGCCACTTCGTGTGGACTATCATTTTTGGTAGCCAGGTCGCTTCTAAAAAATAAGCTACATAGCTCAGTGGGGGCCTTACCTGGTAAAATTCAAATCGTTTTTGTTTCCATTCGTGAGGGTCTCCACCTTTCGTTGATGTAAAAAGAAACTCATCAGGAGAATCAGATATGTGTTCTTTTTTATGACCCTGGGTTCAAGAATTCCTCGGCCCTCACGCAAATCACGTTTTTTTTGCATGTTTTTGCCACAAGTACGTGTGTTGAATGCAGACTCGATTCCTTGCAAAGAGTTCCAATTTGGTGTTTGAGCATTGCCAGAAAGGGTAAAAGCTATCCTTCATTCCTCATACTTTGACACTGGCAAAAACTGAAAAAAAGTCCCATTGATCATGACAGTTTGGAGACTGCACGCCGTGCTACCATTTGCGGAGCCGCTACGATTTGAAATGTCAAAATGCTTCTGGGACGAAGCAGTTCTTTTTATTTAAATTGGCACTTCGTGGCTGTTTCCTTTGTTAACTCTGCCTCGTGCAACGCTGCCAAAGCAGCAGCAGCATCACTAAATAATGTATTAATGTATACTTTTCCGGTTACTTTTATTGTCGATGCTGCAACCGCGGTGGCAGCGGTGCACCACTACAAACAACAACAACAACAATAATCACTCGGCGGCATAAAAATAAAAGAAACGCGCGGATACAAGAATGGGCGACGTTTTTGTGGACAATGATTACGCCACACCGCGGCACCCCTTGGTGGCAACCCCCACGCCAAACCCACGCCAAACCCCACGCCAACCCCCACGCCAACCCCCACGCCAACCCCCACCCCAACCCCCACCCCAACCCACCCCAACCCCACGCCAACCCCCACGCCAACCCCACCCCAACCCCCCCAACCACCACCCCAACCCCACCCAACCCCACCCCAACCCCACCCCAACCCCACCCAACCCCCACCCAACCCCCACCCAACCCCACCCCCACCAACCCCACCCCAACCCCCACCCCAACCCCCACCCAACCCCCACCCAACCCCACCCCAACCCCCACCAACCCCACCCCCCCACCCAACCCACCCCCACCCAACCCCACCCCAACCCACCCCAACCCCCACCCCCACCCCAACCCCACCCCCAACCCCACCCCCACCCCAACCCCCACCCCAACCCCACCCCCCACCCCAACCCCCCCCCCACCCAACCCCACCCCAACCCCCACCCAACCCCCACCCCAACCCCCACCCAACCCCCACCCAACCCCCACCCCAACCCCACCCCAAACCCAACCCACCCAACCCCCCCCCAAACCCCACCCCAACCCCACCCCAACCCCCACCCAACCCCACCCAACCCCCACCAACCCCCACCCAACCCCACCCCAACCCCACCCCAAACCCCACCCAACCCCACCAACCCCCACCCAACCCCCCCAACCCCACCCAACCCCCACCCAACCCCACCCCAACCCCACCCCAACCCCACCCCAACCCCCCCCCAACCCCACCCCAACCCCAACCCCAACCCCACCCCAACCCACNCCCAACCCCACCCAACCCCCACCCAACCCCACCCAACCCCCACCCCAACCCCCAAACCCACCCCAACCCCACCCCAAACCCCACCCCAAACCCAACCCCCACCCCAACCCCAAACCCCACCCCAACCCCCACCCCAACCCCACCCAACCCCACCCCAACCCCCCCCCAACCCCCCCAACCCCCACCCAACCCCCCCCACCCCCACCCCAACCCCCACCCAACCCCACCCACCCCCACCCCAACCCCCACCCACCCCCACCCCAACCCCCACCCCAACCCCACCCCAACCCCCACCCAACCCCACCCAACCCACCCCAACCCACCCCAACCCCCACCCCACCCCCACCCCCCCCACCCACCCCACCCCACAACCCCCCCAACCCCAACCCCNACCCCACCCCNACCCCAACCCCACAACCCCACCCCCACCCAACCCCACCCCAACCCCCACCCACCCCACCCAACCCCCACCCCAACCCCCACCCACCCCACCCCAACCCCNACCCCAACCCCCACCCAACCCCCACCCACNCAACCCCCACCCAACCCCCACNCCAACCCCCACCCCAACCCCACCCCACCCCCACCCCAACCCCCACCCCCACCCCAACCCCCCCCCACCCCACCCAACCCCCACCCCACNACCCCCACCCAACCCCACCNACCCCCACCCCAACCCCCACCCAACCCCCCACCCACCCCAACCCCCCCCCAACCCCCACCCACCCCCACCNAACCCCACCCAACCCCNCCCCAACCCCCACCCCAACCCCCNCCCCACCCCCACCCAACCCCCCCCCAACCCCCACCCCCAACCCCCACCCCCACCCCACCCAACCCCCACCCCAACCCCACCCAACCCCACCCCAACCCCCACCCCAACCCCCCCCAACCCCCCCCAACCCCCACCCAACCCCCCCCAACCCCCACCCAACCCCACCCCAACCCCACCCAACCCCCACCCAACCCCCACCCAACCCCCACCCCAACCCCAACCCCAACCCCCACCCCAACCCCACCCCAACCCCAACCCCAACCCCACCCAACCCCCCCAACCCCACCCCAACCCCCACCCCAACCCCCACCCACCCCCACCCAAACCCCACCCAACCCCCACGTCCAAACCCCACGCCAAACCCCACCCAACCCCACCCCAACCCCCCCCCAACCCCCACCCCAACCCCACCANCCAACCCCCACCCCAACCCCACCCAACCCCACCCAACCCCCACCCAACCCCCCCCACCCCACCCAACCCCCACCCAACCCCCACCCCAACCCCCACCCAACCCCCACCCCAACCCCCACCCACCCCCACCCCAACCCCCACCCCAACCCCCAACCCCCACCCAACCCCCACCCAACCCCCCAACCCCCCCCAACCCCACCCCACCCCCCAACCCCCACCCAACCCCACCCACCCCACCAACCCCCACCCCAACCCCACCCCAACCCCCCCCAACCCCCAAACCCCACCCAACCCCACCCAACCCCCACCCCAACCCCNACCCACCCCCACCCCAACCCCCACCCAACCCCCACCCCACCCACCACCCAACCCCCACCCAACCCCACCCCAACCCCNACCCCAACCCCCACCCAACCCCCACGCCAACCCCCACCCAACCCCCACNCCAACCCCCACCCCAACCCCACCCAACCCCCACCCAACCCCACCCAACCCCCACCCAACCCCCCCCAACCCCACCCCAACCCACCCAACCCCAACCCCAACCCCNACCCCAACCCCCACCCCAACCCCACCCAACCCCNACGCCAACCCCACCCCAACCCCCACCCCAACCCCCACGCCAACCCCCACCCCAACCCCCACNCCAACCCCACCCAACCCCCACCCAACCCCCACCCAAACCCCACCCCAACCCCACCCCAACCCCCACGCCAACCCCACGCCAACCCCCACCCCAACCCCCACNCCAACCCCACCCCAACCCCCACCCAACCCACCCAACCCCACCCAACCCCCACCCAACCCCCACCCAACCCCCACGCCAACCCCACCCCAACCCCCACCCCAACCCCACCCAACCCCCACCCAAACCCCACCCAAACCCCCACCCCAACCCCACCCCAACCCCACCCCAACCCCACCCCACCCCACCCAACCCCCACCCCAACCCCCACCCAAACCCCACCCACCCCACCCCAACCCCCACCCCAACCCCACCCAACCCCCACGCCAACCCCCCACCCAACCCCCACCCCAACCCCACCCCAACCCCCACCCCAACCCCCACCCAACCCCCACCCAAACCCCACCCCAACCCCACGCCAAACCCCACCCCAACCCCCACCCCAACCCCACGCCAACCCCCACCCCAACCCACCCACCCCCACCCAACCCCACCCAAACCCCACCCCAACCCCCACCAACCCCCACGCCAACCCCACCCCAACCCCCACCCCAACCCCCACGCCAACCCCCACCCAAACCCCACCCCAACCCCACCCCAAACCCCACCCCAACCCCACCCCAACCCCACCCAAACCCCACCCAACCCCCACCAACCCCCACCCAAACCCCACCCCAACCCCNACCCCAACCCCAACCCCCCCCCAACCCCCACCCAACCCCACCCCAACCCCCACCCAACCCCACCCCAACCCCCACCCCAACCCCCACGCCAACCCCCACCCAACCCCACGCCAACCCCCACGCCAAACCCACGCCAACCCCACCCCAACCCCCACCCAAACCCCACCCAACCCCACCCCAACCCCCACGCCAAACCCACCCAACCCCACCCCAACCCCACGCAACCCCACCCCAACCCCCACCCAACCCACCCCCCCCCACCCCAACCCCCACCCAACCCCCACCCCAACCCCCACGCCAACCCCACCCAACCCCCACCCCAAACCCCACGCCAACCCCCACCCCAACCCCACCCCAACCCCCACGCCAACCCCCACCCCAACCCCACCCAACCCCACCCAACCCCCCCAACCCCACCCAAACCCCACCCAACCCCCACCCCAACCCCACCCCCCCCCACCCCAACCCCACCCACCCCCACCCAACCCCCACCCAACCCCCCACCCCACCCCAACCCCACCCCAACCCCCCAACCCCCACAACCCCACCCCAACCCCCACCCCCCCCACGCCAACCCCACCCCAACCCCCACCCCAACCCACCCCAACCCCCACCCAACCCCACCCAACCCCCACCCCAACCCCCACCCAACCCCACGCCAACCCCCACCCCAACCCCACCCCAACCCCACGCCAACCCCCACCCCAACCCCCACCCCAACCCCCACGCCAACCCCCACGCCAACCCCCACCCAACCCCCACCCCAACCCCCACCCCAACCCCACCCAACCCCACCCAACCCCCACCCCAACCCCCACCCAACCCCACGCCAACCCCACCCCAACCCCCACCCAACCCCACGCCAACCCCCACCCCCAACCCCACCCCAACCCCACGCCAACCCCCACGCCAACCCCCACCCCAACCCCCACCCCAACCCCACCCCAACCCCACGCCAACCCCACGCCAACCCCCACGCCAACCCCACGCCAACCCCCACCCAACCCACCCAACCCCCACCCCAACCCCACGCCAAACCCCACGCCAACCCCACGCCAACCCCCACGCCAACCCCACGCCAACCCCCACCCCAACCCCCACGCCAACCCCCACGCCAACCCCACCCAACCCCACCCAACCCCCACCCCAACCCCCACGCCAACCCCACCCCACCCCACCCCACCCCCACCCCCCCCACCCAACCCCCACCCAACCCCCACCCCAACCCCACCCAACCCCCACCCAACCCCACCCCAACCCCCACCCAACCCCCACCCAACCCCACCCCCACCCAACCCCACCCACCCCCCCAACCCCCACCCAACCCCCACGCAACCCCCACGCCAACCCCCACCCCAACCCCCACGCCAAACCCCACCCCAACCCCCACCCCAACCCCCACGCCAACCCCCACGCCAACCCCACGCCAACCCCACCCCAACCCCCACCCAACCCCACCCCAACCCCCACGCCAACCCCCACGCCAACCCCACCCCAACCCCCACGCCAAACCCCACCCCAACCCCCACGCCAACCCCCACGCCAACCCCCACGCCAAACCCCACGCCAACCCCCACCCCAACCCCCACGCCAACCCCCACCCCAACCCCACGCCAACCCCCACCCAACCCCACGCCAACCCCACGCCAACCCCACCCCAACCCCCCAACCCCACCCCAACCCCCACCCCAACCCCCACGCAACCCCCACCCCAACCCCCACGCCAACCCCCACGCCAACCCCCACGCCAACCCCCACCCCAACCCCACGCCAACCCCACGCCAAACCCCACGCCAACCCCACCCCAACCCCCACGCCAAACCCCACCCAACCCCCACCCCAACCCCCACGCCAACCCCACCCAACCCCCACGCCAACCCCCACCCAACCCCCCCCAACCCCACCCAACCCCACCCCAACCCCCACCCCCCCCCCACCCCCCCCCAACCCCCCCCAACCCCCACCCAACCCCCACCCAACCCCCACCCAACCCCACCCAACCCCACCCAACCCCCACCCAACCCCACCCCAACCCCCCCCCAACCCCACGCCAACCCCACCCCAACCCCCACCCAACCCCCACCCAACCCCACCCAACCCCCACCCAACCCCCACCCAACCCCACCCAACCCCCACCCAACCCCCACCCAACCCCACCCAACCCCACCCCAACCCCACCCAACCCCCACCCAACCCCCACCCGAACCCCCACCCAACCCCCACCCAACCCCCACCCAACCCCACCCACCACCCCCTCCCCCACCCAACCCCCACCCAACCCCCACCCAACCCCCAACCCAACCCCACCCCACCCCCACCCCAACCCCCACCCCAACCCCACCCAACCCCCACCCAACCCCACCCAACCCCCCCCAACCCCCACCCAACCCCACGCCAACCCCCCCAACCCCCACCAACCCAACCCCCACCCAACCCCCCCCCCCCCCAACCCCACCCAACCCCCACCCAACCCCCACCCAACCCCACCCAACCCCCCAACCCCCACGCCAAACCCCACCCAACCCCACACCCAACCCCACCCCAACCCCCCCAACCCCCACCCAACCCCCACCCCCCCCCNACCCCAACCCCACCCAACCCCACCCCAACCCCCACCCAACCCCACCCCAACCCCAACCCACCCAACCCCACCCCCCCACCCCAACCCCACCCAACCCCACCCAACCCCACCCAACCCCACCCAACCCCACCCAACCCCACGCCAACCCCCACCCCAACCCCACGCCAACCCCCACGCCAACCCCACCCCAACCCCCACCCAACCCCCACCCAACCCCCACCCAACCCCCCCCAACCCCACCCAACCCCACGCCAACCCCCACCCCAACCCCACCCACCCAACCCCACCCCAACCCCACCCAACCCCACCCACCCCACGCCAACCCCCACCCAAACCCCACGCCAACCCCCACCCAACCCCACCCAACCCCCACCCAACCCCCACGCCAACCCCACCCAACCCCCACCCAACCCACGCCAACCCCCACCCAACCCCACCCAACCCCACCCCAACCCCACGCCAACCCCCACCCCAAACCCCACCCAACCCCCACCCAACCCCCNCCCAACCCCCACCCAACCCCACCCAACCCCCACCCAACCCCCACCCCAACCCCACCCCAACCCCCACCCAACCCCCACCCCAACCCCACCCCACCCCAACCCCACCCCAACCCCACCCCCNCCCCAACCCCACCCAACCCCCACCCAAACCCCACGCCAACCCCACCCCAACCCCACCCCAACCCCACGCCAACCCCACCCAACCCCCACCCCAACCCCACGCCAACCCCACCCCAACCCCCACCCAACCCCACGCCAACCCCCACCCCAACCCCCACCCAACCCCCACCCAACCCCCACCCCAACCCCCACCCAACCCCCACCCCAACCCCCACGCCAACCCCCACCCCAACCCCCACCCAACCCCCACGCCAACCCCACCCCAACCCCCACCCAACCCCACCCCAACCCCCACCCCAACCCCACGCCAACCCCACCCCAACCCCCACGCCAACCCCCACGCCAACCCCACCCCAACCCCACCCAACCCCCACCCCAACCCCCACCCCAACCCCACGCCAACCCCCACCCCAACCCCCACCCCAACCCACGCCAACCCCACCCAACCCCCACCCAACCCCACCCCAACCCCACCCCCCCCCCAACCCCACCCCAACCCCACCCCAACCCCCACCCCAACCCCCACCCCACCCCCCCCCCCAACCCCCACCCCACCCCCCACCCCACCCACCCCCACCCCCCCCANCCCCCCCCCCCAACCCCCACCCCCCCCACCCAACCCCCACCCCAACCCCACCCCAACCCCACCCAACCCCACCCAACCCCACCCCAACCCCCACCCAACCCCACCCCAACCCCCACCCAACCCCCACCCAACCCCCACCCCAACCCCCACCCCAACCCCCACGCCAACCCCACCCCAACCCCACCCCAACCCCACGCCAACCCCCACGCCAACCCTCACGCCGTGGACCCGGGGATAAGGCCCCGTCAAAGCCAGAAAGCAACTCGAGAAAGAAAAAGCCACTTTTGGGACGCGGTCCCAAAAGCTATACTTGGTGTTTTTCATCTTGACAATTTATATATTTACCCGTGAAAAAGAGCTTCGTGGGTCATATATAATTATATTTTTTATAAATAAAATATAGAAATTCGAGCGTGTTATAGGAGCGTTGCGGGAATTTGGGGAATTCGTCGCTGGGGCAGCGCCAGGTCGCACGCGGCGGCCGCATGGACTGGCGGAGTGGCGCGCCAAATGCCCTCTCCGCCCCTACCCTCTCTTCTGTTGCCCTCTCCTCCGCTGCCCTCTCCTCCGCTGCCCTGTCTGCCCGCTGCGTTCTCCTCCCTCTTTGCCGCTGCCCTCCCACACGCTGCCCTCTCCGCCCCGAGAGCGCCAACTGCGCCGGTGACATCACACGGCCTCGAATGCGAAACCGCGGCTCCGCTCGTTGGTGAATGCGCCGCTTTGTCGGTGTCTCGGATTCATCGCCGGGGTAGAGAGGGAGAGGACGAAATGGTTTTCAATCTTTATCTCGCGACCCGCCAACCCGCTCCGGGCCGTGCGGCGATAAATCTGACAAAATCCCCCAAAAAACGTGAATTTGAAAGTGACGATTTTTTAAAAATGAAAGTAATAATAATGATGATAACGCTGACGATGCTGATATGTGCAAGCGATGTTATCTTTCACCGCGGGGTATTTTTTTGGGGGCTGTCTGGCGTCCCTTGCGTGACCCGCATTTGAAACCACCCCTCTCTCCTTCCCCACCCGCGCGCCTCTGTCGCAATTTGTCTCGATAGTCGGGAGTTGAGCAGATCGTGCTGCAAACTGTCCCCAACGCTGCTGCTGCTGCCACCACCACCGCCACCACCACCAACATCAACACCACCATCATCATCATCACCATCAACACCACCGCCACCACCACCGCCATCATCACCATCAACACCACCATCATCATTATCACCATTATCACCCCAACTGTCATTGTCTCCATCACCGCCGCCACCACTATCATTACCACCACCACCACCGCATACGCCACCGCCATTTGCTGCTATTACTGTCACCACTACTGTTTACCACCACCATCATTACCACCACATCACCGTCATTAGCATCACCACCACCATCATAATTTACACTTCGCGCCAGATACTCGTTTGATGCTGAGTCGACCTAGGGAGGTCAAGGACCCGTTCGGATATTAGCCATCGTTATTGTTCGTGAGCAGGAATCGAACCCGGGTCGCCGCGTTCATAATGAAACACGCTAACGCTGCCACCATCACCAGCAGCACCACCAGCACCACCGCCACCACTGCCACCACCACCAGCACCACCACCACCAGCACCGCCACCATCGCCACCGCTGCCACCACCATGACTGCTGTCTGCACTACTTCTGCCACCAGCAACAACCACCAGCACCACCAGCACCACCGCTACCAGCACCGCCACCACCAACCAGAACGAGCGTTCCCAGCGCCGCTATCGTCACCGCCACCACCCTCCACCACCACCCTCCACCCCCGGGCAAAGTTGCATGCGGCAGCGGCCGTGGCACGCACGGAGAGACAAACGCCGTCTTTGTGACGCCCTTCCTCCTCGGCGCGCCGCCGCCGCCGTGCCAGCGATCCGCTCCGCGGGGCTTGTTGACGGCGAACGAACCCCGACGGACACAGTCGACGCGACTGTTTACAATTAGGCATGGGGCAAGGCGGGTCCGGCTACACGGATTTTTTTTCTCCCCCAACCCCCACCACCCCACCCCCTCTTCTTTCTAAAATTAACTTTTTCCAGTAAATTTACACCGGGACCCCTTTTTGTTTCGTGCGCGCGGCACTTTTTCTTTTTGGGTAACTTTTTTTTCGGAGGCAACAAGTGTAAACGGCGGAGATTGGATTTCGAACGTGGCGTACTCCCCACCTCACCCCACCCTCTAACTCCCATCCGATTTTCGCTGGACGCAGGGGCGGAGGAGGGTGGCGGTGGGACAACTTGTTTGTTGGCTACGGCCGTCAAAGAATTAGGCAATTCTTTTTCCGCTTTGGGATGAGGAGGAGGCGTGCGTGCGTGGTGGGTGGGGTGTGGGGGAAATGTCCACAAATTTCCACTTGAAAAATGTTACGGCCGCTCTGCTCGCTCGCTCCTGCAGAGTTTTGGCGTCACGACAACACCGCGTCCCAACACGCTTTGAGACTCGTTGGTTGCGACATGTCGCGTTGAAATGCGGGAATGATGCACGCCAGTTTTAGGGCTTTTGCTCTTGAACGTCGCGGGGGTTGGGAGACAAACGGTTTCCATCAACTCGTGGAAAATTGTGGGGGGTGTTTCTTTTTTTAACACCAACACTCACGAGCTGCAGGGTTCAGCAACAGGAAAAAGCAGCAACAACCACCAACAACAACCACCACCAACAACAACAAGCCAAATGGAAAATCACTGAGCGTTGTAGATTTTCAAAATTAATTGTTACCTGCAGAAATTTTGAGACCCTGATCTTGCGTGTGAGATGGGAAGATTAGTATGTATATATATTTTTCTTCTATAAGTATATCAACCCGAGTACGAACCCGTTACAGGGCACGGCCACGTAGCGGAACCGGCATCATGAATGACGGTGGTGCGATTTCAATCGCTGCCAAATGATTATTTGTGTTCATACGTGAGAGTGGGCGAGCGGCGGCGGGCGAGCGAGTGTGTGTGTAGAGAGTGGGGGGGGNAGGATACATTCCAACGGGACGGAGGCTTGCAACACCGACCAGCGCGCGGGACTTTTGGACAGATGCGTTTAGTCGCGGGGGGGGGGGGNTTAATTTCTGCTTCTCGTGGCGCGAGGGTCACAAACTGCGCGCAACTGCCAAGTGCGGATAACATTGATTACGATTTCAAATCAGTGCCACGTGTTTTTGATGAAGGGGCCCATTCTGAATGAGTGCCTAACCCCCCCCCCCCTTGTCCGAGCTATGTGACATTAACACGGTGTCACAGTTCTCCCCAACCCCACGGGAGGGTGAGGGAGGGTGAGGGAGGGGGGGGGCCTTTTAAACGAAACTATTTAATCATAATCAACGTTTTTGGGTTTAGATCGCGTTATTTATAAATGTGTCGTAACCCTCCACCACCCGACACGGCCAATCAGTAAAAAAAGTGTCACGTTGACAAAAACACAAATAGTTCACTGCTTTAGCCCACCGGTGTGTTGAAGCGTGAAACCACAACATTTACAATGTTTGAGTACGACGTTTCGCTGGTAATTGCATCCAGCATCATCGGCCAATTCGCCAGATCTAAACCCAAAAACGTTGACTATGAATAATATTGGTCGCGAAACTATTTAATTTGAGCAGGTAAGGCCCGACGGAGTTGCGTAGCCACAAACGATCACGCGGACATTTATAGCAGCAGCCGAATAACTCCAAGCGCGTTATGTTGATTCTGAATGTGGAGGGGGGGGGGGAACCAGAAGACCCGGAGAAAAAAAATCGACGCGACCACGGGAGAGACACGCACACTCCAAATACAGCAGCAGCAGGCGTCAGGGTTGGGATCGAACCCACGACCTCTTGCACACCAGGCGAGGGAGTTAACATCTCCGAGCCACCGCGGCTCTTAACGCGCCAGATTTAGTGACGTTCATTCTCCACCCAGGGATGAAACCGCGGTCCAGTCGAGGCGACGCGTGATCGATTGTCTTTTGTTTTTAACAAGTTCCGTGGAAGTCGTTTCAGTTTTATTGGCATCGTTCGAAGCGACAGGCGACGGGGAATTTTTATTCCAGGATCGTTGCCGCCGGCTGCTTCTCGGTGGCACCAACTCCGAGCCCACCCACCCACCCACCGGGTCGAAGCAACTGCCCCCACTACCACCACCACTACCACCACCACCACCTTCTTCTGTCCCAAGTGAAACCGTGGCCCCGCTTGCCGCAACTCGGCCAGGACTTGAACTGTGCTCCGTGGCTGGCGGCACGAGAGTGAGGTAGCGGTGGCAGGAGTTGCCGCCAGAGGGTGCGTGCACGTGGCAGGGGAGGTTGGTGGAGGGGAGGTTGATGGAGGGGAGAGCGGAGAGGTCAGGAGAGTTTGGATGGCGAGTCAGGCGCTGTACGTCCATCAAGGGACGATTTAGAAAGCAAGTTAAGACTGGAAACAGAGAGAGACTTTTTGACTTTTTAAACAACTTGTATTGCCACCAGCAGCAAAAGCACAGGATGCGATTTCGATATGAGATACACAAAGTCACCAGCAACACAAATGAAAATAAACGCTACAAATCGACGCGCTGTGGCGCTAAAAGCACCGCGCGCAATACAAAAGAAAAGTCACGTGGTAGTGGTTGTGGTGTCATCGCGCACGCCACGATGACGAGCGAGCGCTTCAGAAGGTGAACACGAGGGTGCCGTCCACGCTGGTACAGAGGGGGCTTTTCCTGAAACACAGAGAGAGAGAGGGGAGGGGAGGTAAATCTCCATGTTTGTAGGTTAACTCGGATTTGGCTGCCACTTTGGGCTATGTGGCTGATTTCCTTGGGCCTGTCCACACGCTTCGTGGGCTCGGGACCGAATTCGCCACGCGCCGGAATTCCGGCCGAACAGGAATTACATCGCCCAAGACGTTGTGGGCACTGGGAACGTTCAAGCTGATAATGAATTGAACAATTCATGAATTGAACTATTCATTGTTTCGGCGATGCGGTTACCGGCATGCTGTCCGCCCGCAGGAATTTTGGGGTTTTGCTCAGGAGTCATGCTGATAAGAGATGTGCCCGACTCATGATATCACGGAAATGGAACTTTACAAAAGTAAAAAAAAACCTTGATATGCCTGTATTCGATTAGGGAAGTTTTGGTGTAACGAAATTAGGTTTTGTTATACCATTACTTTACACAGAGAGCTAAAATGCAATACATAAATAAATAGACGCACTTAAATTAATACATAAATAATACATTCATCGATCGAAAGCACTAGACAAATAAGAATGCAGTTATGTTTCTTCACTGTTACTTTTATTTTTGTTAGTTTTAAATTTTAATACTGCACGGCATAAAATATTAACGTCAATATAAATTGCATTTGTTTACAATATGAATGCTAAGTTATTAAGTATTAATAGTATGAAAGGGTAAGTTACTAAGGCTGGGAACGCATCCTCATAGTGCTAATGCTGTAGGTGATTCAATGTACGTTGTTTCAATATACGAACGAAGTTACAGGAACGCATCTACTTCTCATATAAAAGGTATTCATTGCTGTATTTAAGTCAACTGCGCCGGTCCATCGGATCAACTCGAGTTGACCGTACCAGGGTAACGCGGTGGAGAGGCGAAAAAGACGCGCAGATTGAGAGAGTGAGCGAGAGAGTGAGCGAGAGGTGGGGGTTTACATAAAGCAAAGTTATTATAAAATAAAATTACGAAATGTTGAACGAAGCAAAGTGCCGAATACACCGAGCATCTTCTTGTTTCCACTGATCGTAAAAAAAAGAGAGAGAGGGAGAGAGACTTTGACTTTTAAACAACTTTTATTGCCGCCAGCAGCAACAGCACTGGACGCGATTCCGCTATAAAACACACAAAGTCACCAGCAACACAAATGAAAATAATCGCTATAAATCCACGCGCTGTGGCGCTAAATGCAGCGCGCACGACACAAAAGAAAAGTCACGTGGTGGTGGTGGTGGTCATCGCGCACGCCACGGTGACGAGCGAGCGCTTCAGAGGGTGCCGTCCACGCTGGTACAGAGAGGAGCTTTTCCGGCTCCCCAGCCTTTCGAAGAAGACGTGCAGAGAGAGGTAAAGAGGTGAGAGAGTTGTGGCCAGAGGCGAAGAGAAGTCGAGAGAGAGAGAGCGAGAAGACGGAGAATTCGCAGAGAGAGTGTGCAACGTGAATACGAGACTCTCACACACACGCGCCGGGAGAGAGAGAGAGGCTCGGTAAGATGACGGGGAACAGCACAGAGGATCAGAGAGAGTGCTGGATCATCGCACAGAGAGAGTTGGTGTGGTGTGTTGGTGGTCAACACCGGCGACGATTATCTGAACCGATCCCGGGTCTTCTATTAAGTCGATTCAGCCTCAAACGACTACCCGGTGATGCGTGTAAACATCGACGCTGGGGAGACAAAGGCGGTCGGGCGTGGTGCCTGCACCCCCGCCTCGTGTGCCGTGCCGGTTTCCAAAGGTGCTGCAGTGCTCGCTAACAGCACTTGACCCCCAGAAGTCTGATAATTGGTTTTTTACCCTTCTATCTGGCAACAAAACTGACACCTTTTTTACAAGGAGTCGTGTTTGCATAGACCACAATACCTGCAGTCATAATGCAAACAAAAACATACCTGATAATAAATTGCACTGTCCTTATTATCAGTTATGTTTTTTGTTTGCATTATGACTGCAGGTATTGTGGACTATGCAAACATGACTCATTGTAAAAAAGGTGTCAGTTTTGGTGCCAGATAGAAGGGTAAAAAACAATTATCATATTTTTTACTGGCAAATGAGGTTCCAATGGTGTAAAAAAACGCCAGAAGTCTGTTAAGGCGACACGGGGAACTTTGTCTTTGCTGGTGGAGGAGGAGGAGGCGGCGGCCTCTCTTCCTCTTTCCCGCTCGGAGCGTGAGAAGGAAGGGGACGGTGACGCGGCGGGCCAAGGCGGTTCCTGTGCCCCTCCCCCCATCATCCTCCTCCACACACCCACCCACCCACCTCCCATCCTCCACCCACCCACCCTCCTCCTCCACCACCCACCCACCCACCTCCTCCTCCACCACCCACCCTCCTCCTACACCCACCTCCCCATCCTCCTCCACCACCACACCATCCTCCTCCTCCTCCTCCACCCACCTCCCCATCCTCCACCCACCCACCATCTCCTCACCACCACCCAGATCCCATCCTCCTCCTGCTCCACTCACAATCCTCCTCCACCACCATCCTCCATCCACCCACCTCCCATCCTCCTTACACCCACCTCCCATCCTCCTCCACACCACCACCATCCTTCACCCACTCCCCATTTCCACCACCATCATCCTCCTCCACCCACTCACCCACTCACCACACCATCCTCCTCCACCCACCAACTCCTCCACCACCNACCTCCCACTCAGTTGCAGAGTTTCTCCGCACGCGGCACGAACTCGCTGCCGTGTTTCACCAACGCGCCTGTANCGTCCATCTGTGTTTTTTGTTTTAACCACTTATTTCAATGNATATAACAACAGCAGCAGCAGTAACTTCGACTCCTCTGCGAACTTGTTATACATCCATCTATTTTTTTGTTTAAATCTATAAATATAATAACAGTATCAGCAGCAACTACGACTACTACATTAACTGTTTTACGTCCTAATATATTTCCGTTTGTTTAAATCTAAAAAAACATCAGGCAGCTGCAGCAAATAGAAACATTTAATCCGAAGAAGGGGGGGGGGGNAAACAACGGCGTTGGTGGGAATGTTCACTTTAAAGGGGAGGCAAAGCAAATAATGAGAGCGCGGAGAACGTTCCGGAGTCACAGAGAGAGAAAGGGCGGCGGCGGCGGAGATGCGGACGGGAGCGGCGAGGAGCGGTGGCGATAGTGGTGGGGCGGTGGTAGTGGCGGTGGAGCCGTGGGATGGTGGTGCGGGAGCGGTGGCTTCGGCAGGCGAGGCGAGGCGCGCATGAAGACGAACACGCGGTGGGGGGTAAGAGACGGAGAGACGAGGCCTGCTGCTGTGCTGCACCACAGGTGTGAGTGTCTGTGTGTGTGTGGGGTCTGTGTGTGTGTGTGGGGGTCTGTGTGTGTGGGGTCTGTGTGTGTGTGGGGGTCTGTGTGTGTGGGTCTCTGTGTGTGTGTGTGGTGTGTGTGTGTGTGAGTGTGGTATGGCTCTGTGTGTGTGAGTGTCTGTGTGTGTGTGGGGGTCTGTGTGTGTGTGTGGGGGGTCTGTGTGTGTGTGGGTCTGTGTGTGTGTGGGGGTCTCTGTGTGTGTGTGGGTCTCTGTGTGTGAGTGTGGTAGGTCTGTGTATGTGGTAGTCTCTGTGTGTGTGGGTCTCTGTGTGTGTGGTTATCTGTGTGTGTGAGTGTGGGTATGGTGTGTGTGTGTGGGTCTGTGTGTGAGTGTGGGTCTCTGTGTGTGCGTGTGTGTGGGTCTGTGTGTGAGTGTGGGTCTGTGTGTGAGTCTCTGTGTGTGAGTGTGGGTCTCTGTGTGTGTGGGTCAGTGTGGTCTGTGTGCGTCGGTCTCTGTGTGCGTGTGGGTCTCTATGTGTGTGTGGTAGTCTCTGTGTGTGTGAGTCTGTGTGTGTGTGGGTCTGCGTTTGTGTGTGGGTCTCTGTGTGCGTCTGCGTGTGTGCGTCTCTGTGTGTGTGGGTCTCTGTGTGTGTGTGAGTCTCTGTATGTGTGTGGATCTCTGTGTGCGTGTAGGTATCTGTGTGCGTGTGGTAGTTTATTTGTGTGTGAGTCTGTGTGTGTGGGTCTATGTGTGTGTTTCTGTGTGTGTGGGTCTATGTGTGTGTGTGTGGGTCTCTGCGTGTGTGTGGGTCTGTGTGTGTGGGTCTATGTGTGTGGGTCTCTGTGTGTGCGTGCCGGCCTTCAGGGTGCTACTCGCTAACAGCACTTGCCCCAACAGTCTCTTAACGCGGGATCTTTGTCTGTGTGTGTGTGGGGGTCTGGGACTCTGTGTGTGTGTGGGTCTGTGTGAGTGTGTGGTAGTGTCTGTGTGTGTGGGTCTCTGTGTGTGTGTGTGTGTGGGTCTCTGTGTGTGGGTCTCTGTGTGTGGGTCTGTGTGTGTGTCTCTGTGTGTGGGTCTGTGTGTGTGGGTCTGTGTGTGTGGGTCTCTGTGTGTGTGGGTCTCTGTGTATGTGTGTGTCTGTGTGTGTGTGGGTGTCTGTGTGTGTGCGGGTCTCTGTGTGTGTGTGGGTCTGTGTGTGTGGGTCTGTGTGTGTGTGTNGGTCTGTGTGTGTGGGTCTCTGTGTGTGTGTGGGTCTCTGTGTGTGTGGGTCTCTGTGTGTGTGTGGGGCTCTGTGTGTGGGTGTCTGTGTGTGTGGGTCTCTGTGTGTGTGTGTGGGTGTCTGTGTGTGTGGGTCTCTGTGTGTGTGGGTCTCTGTGTGTGTGGGTCTCTGTGTGTGTGTGGGTCTCTGTGTGTGTGTGGGGCTCTGTGTGTGGTGTCTGTGTGTGTGCGGGTCTCTGTGTGTGTGCGGGTCTCTGTGTGTGTGCGGGTCTGTGTGTGTGGGTCTGTGTGTGTGTGCGGGTGTCTGTGTGTGTGGGTCTCTGTGTGTGTGTGGGTGTCNGTGGGTCTCTGTGTCTGTGTGTCTGTGTGGGTATGTGTGTGTGTGGGTCTGTGTCTGTGTGGATTTGTGTGTGTGTGTGTGTCTCTGTGTGTGTGGGGGGGGGGGCTCTGTGTGTGTGTGTGTGGGTCCTGCATCCAGTGTGTGTGTGGGTGTCTGTGTGTGTGTGGGTCTCTGTGTGTGTGTGTCTGTGTGTGTGTGGGTGTCTGTGTGTGTTGGTCTCTGTGTATGTGTGTCTGTGCATCTGCCGGCCATCTCAGTCACGCAACCCACGGCACCTGCTGGGTCCGTCCCGTGACCTCCGCCGGGGGCGTGAGACACTTCACGTGGCTCAAGTGCACCTAGCCTGGCACAAGCGCCTGGGCATCCGTCACTTAGTGTTGTGTGGTGAGTCTGTTTCCGGCGCGGTGTGTTCGATTTCATGCAAACTCCCAATATCCAGCAGCAGGCGTCAGGGTCGGGATCGAACCCACGTGATCCTGCATGCGCCGTGCTGTCCAGGGTATGGTCCAGAGTTGGCCCACACCCTCCCACTGTATTTTATTTTAGTTTTCTTTGGTATTCATCCTGTTGTAAATAATATTACTGCAAAATAGAAAAAATATATCTATTACATGGAGATAAATTAACATTGTGAATTAAATGCTCGGGTCGCAAGAGTACTGCTGTTCACGTGGGGCCAGTGGGTCACTGGTCCTGCGCCGTGCGTCATGGGCCCGCCGTTCACGTGGGCCTGCGCCGGCGTCACGTGGGCCTGCTGCGTCATGGGCCTGCGCCGTGCGTCACGTGGGCCTGCACCGTGCTACTGTGCATCGGGCACGAGGTCGATGAGCTCGGTGGGGTGAGAGTTCAACAAATAGTACCACTGTGTAATAGTACCACTGTTTATATAGTACTAGTGTCTAAATAGTACTACTGTGTAATAGTACCACTTTATATAGTACCAGTGTCTAAATAGTACTACTGTGTATATAGTACTAGTGTCTAAATAGTACTACTGTTTAATAGTACCAGTGTCTAAATAGTACTAGTATGTAAATAGTACCACTGTTTATATAGTACTAGTGTCTAAATAGTACTACTGTGTAATAGTACCACTTTATATAATACCAGTGTCTAAATAGTACTACTGTGTATATAGTACTAGTGTCTAAATAGTACCGCTGTGTAATAGTACCACTTTATATAGTACCAGTGTCTAAATAGTACTACTGTGTATATAGTACTAGTGTCTAAATAGTACCGCTGTGTAATAGTACCACTTTATATAATACCAGTGTCTAAATAGTACTACTGTGTATATAGTACTAGTGTCTAAATAGTACCGCTGTGTAATAGTACCACTTTATATAATACCAGTGTCTAAATAGTACTATGTATATAGTACTAGTGTCTAAATAGTACCGCTGTGTAATAGTACCACTGTTTATATAGTACCAGTGTCTAAATAGTACTATGTATATAGTACTAGTGTCTAAATAGTACTCCAGTGTAATAGTACCAGTGTCTAAATAGTACTACAGTGTTTATAGTACCGCTGTGTAAATAGTACTTCTGTGTATATAGTACTACAGTGTATATAGTACTGTGTAATAGTACTGTACAGTGTAATAGTACTGTACAGTGTAATAGTGCTGTACAGTGTAATAGTACTGTACAGTGTAATAGTACGCCTGTACAGTGTAATAGTGCTGTACAGTGTAATAGTACTGTACTGTGTAATAGTACTGTACAGTGTAACAGTGCTGTACAGTGTAATAGCACTACAGTGTAATAGTACTACTGTACAGTGTAATAGTACTACAGTGTAATAGTACTACTGTACAGTGTAATAGTACTACTGTACAGTGTAATAGTACTAGAGTGTAATAGTACTACTGTACAGTGTAATAGTACTGTGGTGGAGTAGAGTCTCGAGGGGGGTGTGTGCGAGGATTCGGATTCATTGGAGAGGCAGGCGACTCGCCGCGTCAGACCAGGGCGCTCCGCTCTAAACAGCAGCAGCAGTAGCAGCTGTTGTTGTTGTTGGGTTGGTGGGTGGGTGGGTGAGTGGGTGGGTGGATGGGTGAGTGGGTGGGTGGCTGAGTGGGTGGGTGGGTGAGTGGGTTGGTGGTGGGTGAGTGAGTGCATTCAGGATTTTATTTGATTCTTTCTTAACCAGGTAAGAACTCAAGAGACCAGGATAGGAGCCTCATTTTCAAGAGTCAGCGAATGGGTGGGTGAGTGAGTGAGTGGGTGAGTGAGTGGGTGGGTCAGTGGGTGGGTAGGTGAGTGGGTGGCTGGGTGGGTGAGTGGGTGGGTGGGTGGGTGAGTGAGTGAGTTGGTGGGTGGTGGGTGGCTGGTGGGTGGGTGAGTGGGTGGGTGGGTGGGTCAGTGGGTGGGTCAGTGGGTGGGTGGGTGAGTGGGTGGGTGGTTGAGTGAGTGAGTTGAGTGGGTTGGTGGGTGGGTGAGTGAGTGGGTGAGTTCGAAATTGTGCCAATAGCTGTAACTGACTGCATTTGGATATCTGTACTGCGGTGGCTGTACTCTGTCGTATAGGGCTTGCCGTGTCTTCTTAGCTGCATCTGCAAGCCGAGATAGCGCAACTGGGAAAATAATCATATATATCGTTGGGATAGCTGTATGTGGGGTAACTGTGTCGGCATAGCTGCAGTTGTGTATCTGGGATAACTGCAGCTAGAACAGCTGTTCCTGGTAAGCTGTACCAGCATGCATGTGCTCTGTATCGGCTGTAGCGGTCTCAACTCTATATTATTTTACTGTGGAACGTCCCCACTGAGCTATCCAGCTCGTTTGTCAGAAGCGACCTGGCTGTCGCAAATGTTAAGTCGACCAAGTGGCTTGTCATCATCACAATCATCATCACGTGGGGAGTGACTTGTCATCATCATCATCATCATCACGTGGGAGTGGCTTGTCACAATCATCATCATCATCATCACGTGGGAAGTGGCTTATCATCATCACAATCATCATCACGTGGGAGTGACTTGTCATCATCATCATCATCATCACGTGGGGAGTGGCTTGTCACAATCATCATCATCATCATCACGTGGGGAGTGGCTTGTCATCATCATCATCATCACGTGGGAAGTGGCTTATCATCATCACAATCATCATCACGTGGGGAGTGGCTTGTCACAATCATCATCATCACGTGGGGAGTGACTTGTCATCATCATCACAATCATCATCACGTGGGAAGTGGCTTATCATCATCATCATCACGTGGGGAGTGGCTTGTCATCATCATCATCACGTGGGGAGTGGCTTGTCATCATCATCACAATCATCATCACGTGGAAGTGGCTTATCATCATCATCACGTGGGAAGTGGCTTGTCATCATCATCACGTGGGAAGTGGCTTATCATCATCATCACGTGGGGAGTGGCTTGTCACAATCATCATCACGTGGGCAGTGGCTTGTCATAATCATCATCATCATCACGTGGCACATTTATCGCAGCAGCAGCAGCCAAATCCTCTTAAACGCCGTGACATTGATGCTAAATTCGGAGGGGAACAAACGGAGGACCCGGAGGAAAAACAAAATAAAATCCCCCACGCCACCACGGATCGGGGACACTCAAACTGCAAACACCCAGCAGGCGCCGGGGGTGAGCGGTGATATCTGGTGAGAGCGGCGCTCTCTGGGATAGCTGTGTCCCCGCGTGGCTGTGTCTCACCGCCGCTGCTGCTGCTGTCTCCGTGCTGTCTGGCAACAGATGCGCTGAAGAAAGCCGGCGGAGGTGTGGAGATCCGACGCAGCCTCAGCTACATCCACGAGATCGGCCGCGGGTGGTTCGGCAAGGTGGACGGACTGCAGCGCTCCGCAGCACTCAGCAGCACTCAGCAGTACACAGCAGCACTCAGCAGTACACAGCAGCACTCAGCAGTACACAGCAGCACTCAGCAGTACACAGCAGCACTCAGCAGTACATGGCAGTACACAGCAGTACATGGCAGTACACAGCAGCACTCAGCAGTACATGGCAGTACACAGCAGTACATGGCAGTACACAGCAGTACATGGCAGTACACAGCAGTACATGGCAGTACACAGCAGCACTCAGCAGTACACAGCAGCACTCAGCAGTACATGGCAGTACACAGCAGTACATGGCAGTACACAGCAGTACATGGCAGTACATGGCAGTACACAGCAGCACTCAGCAGTACACAGCAGCACTCAGCAGTACATGGCAGTACACAGCAGCACTCAGCAGTACACAGCAGCACTCAGCAGTACATGGCAGTACACAGCAGCACTCAGCAGTACACAGCAGCACTCAGCAGTACATGGCAGTACACAGCAGTACATGGCAGTACACATCAGTACATGGCAGTACACACTACATGGCAATACACAGCAGTACATGGCAGTACACAGCAGTACACAGCAGTACTCAGCACTACATGCAATACACAGCAGTACATGGCAGTACACACTACATGGCAGTAAACAGCAGTGCATGGCAGTACATGGCAGTACACAGCAGCACTCAGCAGTACATGGCAGTACACAGCAGTACATGGCAATACACATCAGTACATGGCAGTACACAGCAATACACAGCAGTACATGGCAGTACACGGCAGTACACAGCAGTACATGGCAGTACACACTACATGGCAATACACAGCAGTACATGCAGTACACACTACATGACAGTAAACAGCAGTGCATGGCAGTACACAGCAGTACACAGCAGCACTCAGCAGTACATGGCAGTACACAGCAGTACATGGCAATACACAGCAGTACATGGCAGTACACACTACATGGCAATACACAGCAGTACATGGCAGTACACAGCAGTACACAGCAGTACATGGCAGTACACGGCAATACACAGCAGTACATGGCAGTACACACTACATGGCAATACACAGCAGTACATGGCAGTACACACCAGCAATCAGCAGTACATGGCAGTACACACTACATGGCAGTACACAGCAGTACATGGCAGTACACACTACATGGCAGTAAACAGCAGTACATGGCAGTACACACTACATGGCAGTACACAGCAGCACTCAGCAGTACATGGCAGTACACACTACATGGCAGTACACACTACATGGCAATACACAGCAGTACATGGCAGTACACACTACATGGCAATACACAGCAGCACTCAGCAGTACATGGCAGTACACACTACATGGCAGTACACAGTGCAAGGCAGTACACAGCGGTACACAGTACACAGCAGTACACCGCACTCAGCAGTACACAGTACATGGCAGCACACAGCAGTACGCAGAACGCAGCAGTACACGGCAAGCGCACACAATACAGCAGCACACAGCAGTGCACATCACTCCACAGTACACAGCAGTACACAGCGAGCTCGCATAATACAGCAGCACGCAAGACGCACACAGCAGTACACAGTACACATGTGTACTGCTGTAGCAGTACTCAGCAAGCACATCACGTAGCGGTTCAGAAGCACAATGCACAGAACACAGCAGTACACAGGTGGTGATTGCAGTGGGTGATGATAGGTGGTGGTGGTGGTGATGTTGGGTGTGGTGACGGTGCACAATGCTGGGTGATGTTGGTGAGTGATGATGGTGGTGAGCGTTGTTGGGTGTGGTCCGAAGCTTAATTTACGTGGGAATGCGACAACCCAACCACCGCCACCGCCACATAGAGGAACTGCTGATGAGCATGTGGTGAGCGATGATGCAAGGCTGGGCGTACCGATCTTGTGGCTCAAGCTTTCATTGCGAAGAGGGAAATGACCGAGTTATGAGCCACGCCTTATGTATTATGCACACACACATGCACATGCGCATCACAAGGGCACGAGTTGTATTCCCGGTTGGGTGTTCGACTGATTCTATCGTCGTCATCGTCATCTATCTCTCGTCGATGAAATTAGTAGCTCCACTTTTGCTGGGACATCAACAGTGGTCGTCCTACAGTGGGACTTGTCCGGCCATAGGAATGTGGAACTGCCAGCGCCGACCAGGGATTGCAATGCAATGGAGATGATTGCCACCCAGAATGTTTGGCTTCTGATTTTTGAAGCGTGTACAGGAATGTTGTGTGTGTTGTGCGTGTGTTGTGCGTGTTGTGTGTGTTGTGCGTGTGTTGTGCGTGTTGTGCGTGTTGTGTGCGTTGTGCGCGTTGTGCGTGTGTTGTGCGTGTGTTGTGCGTGTTGTGCGCGTTGTGCGCGTGTTGTGCGTGTGTTGTGCGTGCGTGTGTGTGTGTGTTGTGCGTGTTGTGCGTGTGTTTTGCATGTGTGTTGTGCGTGTGTTGCGTGTGTTGTGCGTGTTGTGTGTGTTGTGCGTGTTGTGCGTGTGTTGTGCGTGCGTGTTGTGTGTGTGTTGTGCGTGTGTTGTGTGTGTTGTGTGTGTGTTGTGTGTGTTGTGCGTGCGTGTGTGTGTGTTGTGTGTGTTGTGCGTGTGTGTTTTGCATGTGTGTTGTGCTGTGTGTGGGTTGTGCGTGTGTGTTTTGCATGTGTGTTGTGCTGTGTGGGTGGTGCGTGTGTGTTTTGCGTGTGTGTTGTGTGTGTGTTGTGAGTGTTGTGTGTGTGTTTTGCATGTGTGTTGTGCGTGCGTGTTGTGTGTGTTGTGTGTGCGTGTTGTGTGTGTGTTTTGCATGTGTGTTGTGCTGTGTGTGGGTTGTGCGTGTGTGTTTTGCGTGTGTGTTGTGTGTGTTGTGAGTGTGTTGTGTGTGTGTTTTGCATGTGTGTTGTGTGCGTTGTGTATATAATGTAACTCTATACGTACATGCTGCATGTGTGTATTCAGCGACATAAACCGCTTCTCACAACGCTTTCCCAAAATGTCTCCCAACTTTGCTTTCTATTGACCATTAAAGTAAAACTCATTCCAAAAAGCCTTTACTCAGCTCAGAAGGGGTCCTGCCTTAGGATTCCATTTGTCGAATTCAGTTCGCGGAGTTTGTGTAATGATGACGAGTCCATCAAACCGATGTGTCTCATTTGCGTTTAAAAATATATTTTTTGTTCCAAGTGAAAAATCCCCCCTCCCTCACCATCGACCGCGTCACCCGCGCGTCTCTGCTGGGGCAGAGAATTCTAGCGGATCTCCGCACGGCGACTGGCTACATCCGAGCCGGACGTGTCCTTTAACCGCCCTATAACCGCACGTTTCCGGCGTCGTGTGCACGGGAAGCGCGGAGAAGCGATGGGAAGCAAGGGGAAGCTTGGGGGGGGGGGNAGCGTGGAGCCCAGGGACTGCGAAGTCTGTAAACATTCTCTGCCCAGCTCAGCCGTCCAAACTAAACTGAAATTTTTTTTAACAACCAGGTAAGGCGCACTGAGTTACAGCTCTTTTCAGAAGCGACCTGCCCGCAAATGACAGCTCAACGGTGTGGATTATCACGTGGAAATTTATAGCAGGCAAGTATTCTTAAACGCATGTTGAGTCTGAATGTGGAGGGAAAAACCGAAGGACCCGGAGAAAAATCCACGTGACCACGGGGAGAGAGGCACGCAAACTCCAAATATACAGCAGCAGGCGTCAGGGTCGGGATCGAACCCACGACTTCCTGTGTACCAGGCGAGGTTGTTAACATCTCCTAGCCACCGTGGCGCCCCAATGCCCACGATTTGTATATTTTGCCCTCTGACCTCCCTCCCATGGTCCATCCGACCTCTGCTGTCTGACCTCCGTATTCTGACCTTCTCGGCTGTGCTCTCCAATCTCAGCTTTTTTGTCCTTGACTTTCAAACTCCTGCCCTCTCGGCTTTCAGCCACCGCGCTGTGCCCTTTGATCTCCACTCTTCTGCGCGCGCCGTGGTGCTGACGGAGTCACACCTTGACCTCGTAGAGAAATCCAAATCGCCAATGAGCGGAGAGAGAGCATCTGAAAATGCACAGGCTTACATTATTCGGCGTCATATTTTGGCTGCTGTAAATGTCCACGTGATGATAAGCCACTTTGTTGAGCTTTCATTTGTGGTCGCTTCTGAAAAAAGAGCTGTATAGCTGAAGTGGGCCTTACCTGGTAAAAAAAAATGTTTAGTTGAACAGTGTAATTGTTTTTACAAACGCAATCCATATTTTATTATTTTATGCTATTTCACCGCCGCTACACGCGTGTAAATAAAGCCTCTCCGCGGATATATTTGGACACTCGTTGGAAAGTCAAAAAATGTGCGATGGCGAGCCAGATAAGCGGAGCTCATCACCCGTCTGTGCCCTCGCCCGCCGCTCGCCCGCTCCGCGGTTTCCAAACTGAGCAACACTGTACCCTCCGTGACCGCATCAAACTCGGATAACGCTCCAAGCTAAAAAGTGTACAAATAAAACCCCAAAAAACAACAACTGCCAGTGGAAAGTTAAGTCGCAATTGGCAGACGTGAATGTGCGTGCGTGCGTCCGCACAGCCGCGTTTGTCACTCCACTGCTGGATGAGCGCCTCCCCGTGGCGAGGGGCGGTGGGGGCGGGGGTGGGGGTGGGGGGTGTTCTTTGACCATACTTCACGCTGGTCAGTGCGGGTTGTTGGTGAAGGGTAATCAAAGACATGGGTGGGTGGGTGGGGCGTAGAAGTGCAGGATAGCAAATTCACATTGCAGCACTTGCCCACTGCTTGTTCTGAGCGCCCGCCCACCCAGGCGCTATCCAGGCGCTATCCAGGCTCGACCCCTGCGTAGTTCGCTGGCTCGACCGCGACGCGGTGGCCAGCGACATAAAACGGCGCCGTCCGCCAAAAAAACTTGCGGGACTCTTCCCACACCTCCGCCCCACCCCTCCCGGGCCCACGGAGCCCGGGATGCCGACGGCTCTGACGCTTTCGTGCCGTCGGGTTCCCGAGTTGCGGTTTATCTCGGGGGGGGGGGGGAGGGGGGGTTGGAGGGTTGCAGGGTGCGGCGCGTTCGCAAGGAGTTTGCGGCGGCATTGAGAAACCGCACGTGCTAATCGTCGCCAAGGATCGTGGAAAATTCGTGGCTTCATTCTGTCCTCGAAAACCCACCTCTACCCCACCCCAAAAAAGAAAGGCAAGGTCGGGCTCAAGTCAACGATGTCCGTTACTTAGCCGGAATTTAAATTAAAAAAATTTAACAAAAAGTTACGAGCGGAAAATGTGGAAAGCAAAATGCATTCGGTCGCAATGAATGACGCGTGTTCCCGACGTCCTCGGATTCGGTGACGGGTGGTGGCGGCACGTTCGGTGACTCGCGCTTAGCGAACGACGACGCCGTGTCGTGGTCTCCGTGGCGTCCTCTCGTCCGGCCAGCGGACTCGAGCGCTTCCGTTGACTCCCGCGTATCAAACGGAGCGCGCCAGACGGATTTGCGGTGTTTCTTGAACTCGGCGATCCGCGATTTTGGCCGTCCGCGAATCTCGCATTTGGAACTCTACATGACTACTGCGTCGAGAGAGAGGGGGGGAAGTGATGAGATAAAGTGATGAGATGTGATGATGCGTATTTCATATTTGAACGTACATTTAATTTACTTCATGTTTATTACGACAATTTTTTCGTGTTATGATCATTGTAATGTATTTTCGTAGCTTATTTATTTAATGTAAATCATTACAAAGCTAGGTTTTAGTAGGCCAACATCATCTTCCGCGTAATGTGCTGGTCACGAGCAATCTCCGCGGATAACGAGGAAACGCCGTACAGTGCATCTGGCAACGCAACGCAGTGTCCCGGATCTCAAAAAGCACAGGACATTCCGTGTCTGGTCAATTGAGAGCCGGTAGCCTGAACCCCGTGTCGCAATCACGAGCAGTCGATTCCTCAACGCTTTCCCTCCCTTGCTCCCCCAACTGAAAGGAATCGACAGGGAGAAGCTGGAACTGCCAAGTTGTGGCGGCGACCTCGTTAGTTCGTCGCACAATTCACCACCGCACACCACACCACACCACACACACCACACACACACCACACCCCCACCACACCACACCACACCCCCCACCACACCCCNACCACACCACACCCCCACCACACCACACCCCCCACCACACCCCCACCACACCACACCCCCACCACACCACCCCNACCACACACCCCCACCACACCACCCCCACCACACCACACCACACCCCACTACACCCCCACCACACCACACCCCCACCACACCACCCCCATCACACCACACCCCCACCACACCACCCCCATCACACCACACTCCCACTACACCACCCCCCACCACACCACCTCCCACCACACCACCCCNACCACACCACACCCCACCACACCACACCCACACCACACTCCCACTACACCACACACCACACCACTCCCCCACGCAGCTTATCCACAAATTGTCACAATTCGGGGTTCCCGATTCGACTCGAGAATGCTTTCACCGCCCCTGGTGCGTGTTTACGGTTTGTCTGACCCCGTTCGCTCCATCAGCTGATGTGAAACGCGGGCTACGTAGTGCAGTGTTTGTTGAACTTCTTTCGCGCCGTACGTAGCCAACCGTGCTACGCGGAGGTGCGGGTGGAAGGGCATTCAAGCCAAACACGAAAAAGTTGTTCTAAACAGCGTTTTCTATTTAGTAGAGCGGTGTCGTTTATAGTCGTAGTGTAGTGTATAGTGAAGTGTCTTGTAGTGTTTAATGTAGCATAGTGCGCAGTGTATAGCGCAGTGTGTGTAGTGTATAGTGTAGTGTATAGTACAGTATGTATGTTGAACTTCTTTCGCGCCGTACGTAGCTAAACACGAAAAGCAGTTCTTACGAAATTAGATTTCAATCTAGATTTAGATTGTGTCGTGAGCGTGAAGATTGATCTTGATCCGAATCGACGCGTCGCGACACACCGCATGGTGACCCGTCGCTGCTACTGCTGGTACTGCACATACTGCTGCTGATGTTGCCACTTCTGCTGACACTACTGCCGCTACTGCTGCTGATACTACTAATGCTGCTTCTCCTGCTGATACTTCTGCCGCCACTGCTGCCACTACCGCTGCTGCTGCTGTGGTGTTCTCGCTCCTGCCGTCGCCGCTGCTGACCCTGCTACTGTGGTCCCACCCATCCACCCGGCGCCCTGCTGCAGGTGCTGCTGGGAGAGATCTTCGCCGGCTTCAGCCCGTCCCGCGTCGTCGTCAAGGAGCTGCGGTCGGGCGCCCCCCCGATGAGCAGCGCAGGTTCCTCGAGGAGGCGCAGCCGTACAGGTAGCCTGCCACACCCCCACCCTGCCCCACCCCACCACCCACCACCACCCTGCCCCACCTCCTCACCATGACCCTGCCCCACCACCTCACCACGACCCTGCCCACCACCTCACCACCACCCTGCCCCACCGCCCCACCACAACCCTGCCCCACCGCCCCACCACCACCCTGCCCACCACCCACCACCACCCTGCCCCACCCCACCACGACCCTGCCCACCACCTCACCACGACCCTGCCCCACCACGACCCTGCCCCACCACCCACACGACCCTGCCCCACCACGACCCAGCCCCACCCCCACCACGACCCTGCCCTACCGCCCCACCACGACCCTGCCCACCACCACACCACGACCCTGCCCACCACGACCCTGCCCACCACCCACCACGACCCTGCCCTACCACGACCCAGCCCCACCCCCACCACGACCCTGCCCCACCGCCCACCACGACCCTGCCCACCACCACACCACGACCCTGCCCACCACGACCCTGCCCACCACCCACCACGACCCTGCCCACCACGACCCTGCCCCACCACCCNACCACGACCCTGCCCACCCCCACCACGACCCTGCCCCACCCCCCACCACGACCCTGCCCCACCACCCCACCACGACCTGCCCCACCCACCCTGCCCCACCACCCACCACGACCCTGCCCACCCCCACCACGACCCTGCCCACCACCCCACCACGACCCTGCCCCACCACCCACCACGACCCTGCCCACCACGACCCTGCCCCACCACCCCACCACGACCCTGCCCACCACGACCCTGCCCACCACCCCACCACGACCCTGCCCCACCACGACCCTGCCCACCACCCACCATGACGCTGCCGTGCTCCGTCAAGATCCTAACCCACCGTCGTGCTCCGCCTCTTGGTCGATTCAGTTGACAAAGTTAAAATTGTTTGACCAAAACAAAAACCGTGTAATTAACCACACGTCTCTTTTTGTGCGGTCTGTTAACTCGGCGGCTGCCCCCTATGTGCCATGGATAGACCCTGACACGTGATGATGTGGATGATGATACCAGCAGTGGATAGACCCTGACACGTGATGATGTGGATGATGATCCAGCAGTGGATAGACCCTGACACGTGATGATGTGGATGATGAGCCCAGCAGTGGATAGACCCTGGCACGTGATGATGTGGATGATGATCCCAGCAGTGGATAGACCCTGGCACGTGATGATGTGAATGATGATCTCAGCAGTGGATAGACCCTGGCACGTGATGATGTGGATGATGAGCCCAGCAGTGGATAGACCCTGGCACGTGATGATGTGGATGATGAGCCCAGCAGTGGATAGACCCTGACACGTGATGATGTGGATGATGAGCCCAGCAGTGGATAGACCCTGACACGTGATGATGTGGATGATGATCCCAGCAGTGGATAGACCCTGGCACATGATCATGTGGATGATGAGCCCAGCAGTGGATAGACCCTGGCACTTGATGATGTGGATGATGATCTCAGCAGTGGATAGACCCTGACACGTGATGATGTGGATGATGATCTCAGCAGTGGATAGACCCTGGCACATGATGATCACAGCAGTGTCAAGGTTCTCCGTGTGGCATGGCTGATAGGAGATCCCACGCTGCGTCTATCGCTGCAGTCTGCATGCGGACGCTGTGCTGCAGGAAATGTGAGGAAGTCGAACTTCTTTCGCACCATACGTAGCCCCCCCCCCCTTCCCCCACCCACCGTGCTAATCGGAAATTCTTCCAGTCAGATTGCCACGGCAGAACTGTTACCAAGTGACGACGCAAGTACTCGGCACCGGTCTCAAATGCGAGAGTCGGCGTCACAGCCTTCCCTTGCCCCGGCGCACCAAACGTCGGGTCTTCCTCGTAACCGACCGTAGCATCCCCCACGTACTCCGTCCGGACCGCGCTGTCAGGATCACCTCCGCCACACTGTGGCCGTGAACGCTGCTTATGTCCGAGCCCGTTAGATGAGTGTCCCAAGTACTGTTTATTTATCGCTCGTCCTGTTTGCGGTCAGCTCTGGTGCGGGTTTCCTGTGTAATGGGTTCCGGAGACACTTGTAGAGGTAACTTCTTTATTACAATACAACACTCCAACAGTCCTGATACTCTGTTACAGCCTAGCGACACAGCCTAGATACACAGCCTAGGTACACAGCCTAGGTACACAGCCTAGGTACACAGCCTAGGTACACAGCCTAGGTACACAGCCTAGGTACACAGCCTAGGTACACAGCCTAGATACACTACTCTGGCTACGCTCTGGGTCCTCCGGCTACAACTACCCTAGGGGAGGCTACCTGACCCGATCCTAAGTACTGTTTATTTATCGCTTGTCCTGTTTGCGGTCAGCTCTGGTGTGGGTTTCCTGTATATAATTTGTTGTTTTTGCTCTTGTTACTTTGCTTGTTCCCACCCTGCGGTGTCCGGTAAGTGCTGCTACTACCGACGGCCTTTGACTGTGGCCTATGAGTCTCTGTGTAACGCTACGGATCTCTATGTAGCTATGTATCACATACTCGTTGGTTCTTTCGGTAAGTCACGTAGGTAGAAACAAAAATACATTTATTATTATTTTTTGGTTTTATTTTTCTACCCACGTGAATTTACCGAAGGAACCAAAAAGTATGGATTCCTTCAGTCGTGAAAGCTTCAAATCAAGCGATGTGCTTCTCGATGCAACTCGATGGCTGCATGTAACTCTACGGATCTCTGCGTAACTCTGTGCAACTGCAACGGTCGTGGGCTGCGGTCATCATTGTAACAGAGCCACTTATCGCAATGGGGCCTTGCTAGCTGAGTCTATGGCTCTGTATGTAACTCTATGAGTCTGTATGTCACTCTGAGTCTGTATGTAGCTCTATGAGTCTGTATGTCACTCTGAGTCTGTATGTAGCTCTATGAGTCTGTATGTCACTCTGAGTCTTTATGTCACTCTATGGCTCTCTATGTAGCTCTATGAGTCTTTATGTCACTCTGAGTCTTTATGTCACTCTATGGCTCTGTATGTAGCTCTATGAGTCTGTATGTCACTCTGAGTCTTTATGTCACTCTATGGCTCTCTATGTAGCTCTATGAGTCTTTATGTCACTCTGAGTCTTTATGTCACTCTATGGCTCTGTATGTAGCTCTATGAGTCTGTATGTCACTCTGAGTCTTTATGTCACTCTATGGCTCTGTATGTAGCTCTATGAGTCTGTATGTCACTCTGAGTCTTTATGTCACTCTATGGCTCTCTATGTAGCTCTATGAGTCTTTATGTCACTCTGAGTCTTTATGTCACTCTATGGCTCTGTATGTAGCTCTATGAGTCTGTATGTCACTCTGAGTCTTTATGTCACTCTATGGCTCTCTATGTAGCTCTATGAGTCTTTATGTCACTCTGAGTCTTTATGTCACTCTATGGCTCTGTATGTAAGGCCACATTGAACTGCTTGGCTCAATGTGGCTTTGGCAGCTGAAATAACAAAGCCTGAGTCTGAGCCTCTCCCTGCTCAAGCGAGCAGCACTCACCTCCACTGTCAGCCCTGAGCCACAGCAGTGGAAATTCCACATTCCCATGACAGGGCCGGGTCCCCTCCACACACTTATATATAATATAGATATTAAAATAACAGCCGACCGTGGGATCTGCTGGCTCGGTGAACAAAGCGCGTAATGCGAATCAAATTCAAACGTCACACGTTTTTAGCGCGACGGTCTCAAAACCGGGGTCGCGTGATGCCGCGTGACAGAGAAAGAAGCCCCCCCCCCCCCTTGTTCCGATGGGCAACGTCAGCTTCGGTGTCAGCGCTTTCCGTCGCTGGCCGCGTCCCAGGCAAAATAAATGTTGCGCTCGGGAAGAAAGGGGGCCCGCGGGGACCGAGAGCCGCGAATATAAATACCCCAGGAGTTTTATCTTTCCCTCGGCCTGGCCCCGTCGCGTCCCGCATGCGACGTCTCTCTCGCCGTTGAGGCCTCCGCGGCTAAGCTCCCTCGCTTGCCGCGTGCTGATACAGCCCCGTCCCCCCCCCCCTCACGCCCAGAGCCATGGGGGACTTGAAACGAGCGCTGTTCATTTTGGGGGAGCATGGGGAGGGGGGCATCAAAGGGAGATGCCGAGAGGGAGGGGGGGGGAGCGGGGTGGGGGGCTGGCTCCCCGTGACAGTCGCTTTGCCTCGAGGGGCTGTCGCTCGCTCACTCAGATGCTTTTTCCCTCGCTCGCTCGTCGCTCACTTAACCACTCACTCGCTCGCTCGTCGCTCACTTAACCGTTCACTCGCTAGGTCGTCATTCACTTAACCGCTCACTCGCTCACTCATCATTCACTTAACCGCTCACTCGCTCGCTCATCATTCACTTAACCGTTCACTCGCTCGCTCATCATTCACTTAACCGCTCACTCGCTCGCTCATCATTCACTTAACCGCTCACTCGCTTACTCATCATTCACTTAACCGTTCACTCGCTCGCTCATCATTCACTTAACCGCTCACTCGCTCGCTCATCATTCACTTAACCGTTCACTCGCTCACTCATCATTCACTTAACCGCTCACTCGCTCATCATTCACTAACCGTTCACTCGCTCGCTCATCATTCACTTAACCGCTCACTCACTCGCTCATCATTCACTTAACCGCTCACTCGCTCGCTCATCATTCACTTAACCGCTCACTCGCTCGCTCATCATTCACTTAACCGCTCACTCATCATTCACTTAACCGCGCACTCGCTCACTCATCATTCACTTAACCGCTCACTCGCTCGCTCATCATTCACTTAACCGCTCACTCGCTCGCTCATCATTCACTTAACCGCTTACTCGCTCGCTCATCATTCACTTAACCGCTCACTCGCTCGCTCATCATTCACTTAACCTCTCACTCGCTCGCTCATCATTCACTTAACCGCTCACTCGCTCGCTCATCATTCACTTAACCGCTCACTCGCTCGCTCATCATTCACTTAACCGTTCACTCGCTCGCTCATCATTCACTTAACCGCTCACTCGCTCGCTCATCATTCACTTAACCGCTCACTCGCTCGCTCATCATTCACTTAACCGCTCACTCGCTCGCTCATCATTCACTTAACCTCTCACTCGTTCGCGCGCTCGTCAATTACGTAACCACTCACTCGCTCATTATTCACCTAATCGTTCACTCAGCCGCTCGCTCACCCACATAATCAACTCCTCACTCACTCGCTCATTCACTCAAACGCTCACCCATTTGCTTCTTCGCTTTCCCGCCCACGCAACCACGCACTCAACCACTCATTTTCTTGGTCGTTCGTTCACTCACTCGCTCACTTAATGGCTGACTCACTTCCTCAATCACTCACCCGACTGCGCACTTTCTCGCTTTCAGACTCACGCGTCCGCTCGCTCATTGGCTGGCCCGCTGTTTCGATCGCTCACTCGCTCAGTCTCAGAGCAATTCAATCAGTGACTCGCACAATTTTACTCACTCGGTCAGTTATCCACCCACCCATCCACGAACTCGGCCATCCACTCAGACGCGGGGATAGAAGCCGCAGTTGTGTGGCTGTGCGTCAAGAGGAAGCTAGACAGAGGCTGTGATTGGAGAGAGAAGAGGATGCAGCGATGGGAGAAAGCAGCAAGGGTAGAAGAAACAAGCGGGGATGGAAGCAAGAGAAGCGGTAATGGCAGAGAGAGTTGGTGATATGCGATGGGAGAAAGAGGTGGAAATGGTGGGGAGAGGCGGTGATGGGAGAGAGGCGGTGATGGGGGAGAGGCGGTGATGGGGAGAGGTGGTGATGGGGGGAGGGGGTGATGGGAGAGAGAGGTGGAAATGGTGGGGAGAGGCGGTGATGGAGAGAGGCGGTGATGGGGGAGAGGCGGTGATGGGGGGAGGCGGTGATGGGGGGAGGGGTGATGGGAGAGAGGTGGTGATGGGGAGAGGCGGTGATGGGGGGAGGGGTGATGGGGGGGAGGGGGTGATGGGAGAGAGGCGGTGATGGGGGGGAGGGGTGATGGGGGGAGGGGGTGATGGGGGGAGGAGGTGATGGGGGAGGGGGTGATGGGGGAGAGGCGGTGATGGGGGAGAGGCGGTGATGGGGGGAGGGGTGATGGGAGAGAGGGGTGATGGGGGAGGGGGTGATGGGAGAGGCGGTGATGGGGGAGGGGGTGATGGGGGGAGGGGGTGATGGGAGAGAGGCGGTGATGGGGGGAGGGGTGATGGGTGGAGGGGGTGATGGGGAGAGGCGGTGATGGGAGAGAGGGGTGATGGGGGAGGCGGTGATGGGGGGGAGGGGGTGATGGGAGAGAGGGGTGATGGGGGNAGGGGTTGATGGGGGAGGGGGTGATGGGAGGGAGGGTGATGGGGGAGGGGGTGATGGGGGGAGGGGTGATGGGGGGGAGGGGTGATGGGGGAGGGG